>JANBOJ010000010.1:0-122084 GCA_027574685.1 Coemansia erecta
AGAGAGAGAGAGAGAGAGAGAGAGAGAGAGAGATGGGTAAAGATGACGCGACAGAGTATAGAAGGTATGTTACAAAAAGAAAAATTGCGAGTGCGCCTCGTATTAACTTGGTCATTTATTTCAGATTCAAAGTAATAACGCGTGCACTCGCTTCTTTTCCTTCTCTCCCCAGCTTTGCTAGAGACAGCATATTGCTCTTAGGGAAACGATAGTAGGTGGATAGATAGAATATAAATGAACAGATAGATTTAAAGAAGGCTTACCAAAAAAAGTATTAATAATGCAAGAGTCCCGAGTAAAGAGAGAGAAGAAAAGCGCAAAACACGACTCGCTGATTGCCTTCTTCTCAAAAGGCGCCAGAAAATTCCTTTTTCATTCCGTTCGCGATCAATCGAATCAGACATCAGCTCTATCACGTGCAAAAGCACTGACCAATCACTGATCAAGGGTCTGTTAAGCTGAGGAGATAAATCATCATCATCGCATACAGTTGAGCTGTTCGTTGAAGGATAGGTTAAGACATGGAATGAAATAAAAAAGAAAAGGTAAAGTCTACACAGGTTAATAAACAACTGAACGCAACCGCAGCACGCCGCCGAGTCCATCGCCCCTACTCGTCGACCTCGGTGGCCATGAGCTCATACATCAGGTCGTAGCATTCGTTGAGCAGCGACATGACAACGCCCTGGCCCTCGGGGATATAGCCCTCGTCGTCCAGAAACTTGCCGTCTGAGCGCAGATTATCGATGCTAGACAGCTTCATCTGATACGGGTACAGATCTCGTGCCGACAGCGGACCGCCGTACTTTTTGACCTCTAGCAGGCACCTCCGCAAGGTGCGCAGCTGGTTGTGGACGGGCATCAGCGACTCTGCGACTGGCTCGCTCGACGACAGAAGCTTGTACACCAGGTTGTAGCATTTGTGCAGCAAAAAGTTCAGCGCTGCCTGAGCCTGCTGTGGCGCTGGCTCGCCAGAGGAGTCTTTGAACTGGCCGTTGTGTCGCATGGCGTCGATTTCCTGTAGCTGCACCTGGTAGCTCCATAGATCTGTCTCGCGCAGAGTCCAGCGGCTGGTCAGCAGCAGCTTTTCGAGCTGAATGCGAATGTCCATCAGGCGCTCGTATATCGGCATCATGTCTGCCGGCACTGTGCTTCCCTCAGCCATCAGGTCGTGCAGGCGATCGAAGCACTCCTCCAATAGCCCGACCACCTGTGTCTGCCCGTCGGCTATTCTGCCGTCCTCTGGATCGACAAAGCGGTCGTCTACACGAACGTCGTCGATTTCGATAAGCCGCTTCTGCAGTTCCTTTGCCTCGACAACAGCCGTATCGTGCGGCAGAATCGATAATGCCGTAAGTCTCCGCCGAATAAACACGAGCTCTTCGTATATGGGCATCAAGCTGTCGCTGATAACGCGTGTCGTTTCTTCTAGAGCTGCCAGCTCGGTCTCGCACTGGCGCAGTCTGCGCGACACCAGGCGGACTTCGGGCTTCGACACGCCATCGTAATCGTCCGCATCCTTTTCGGTTTCGTGGTCGATCAGCTGGCGAATCTCCTTCAAGCGCTCCTGGAACGGCTCGAGATCGGCTATAAAAAAGGAGGACAATGCGAGATTACAACTGATTCAGCAAAATAAAAATGACAAAATAGAATGTTCTGTGCACTTGCCCCGTCTTTGCATATGTCGCACTTTTTTTCTTCTGCTCACGCGCAATCTCGACGTACATGCTGAGAAGTGCGCGCGTTATAAAGAAAGAATGACATTCGACCAGCGCGCAACATTCCGGCTCAGGGAAATGCAGACAGACGCTCAGTCCTCATGTGGAAGACGTGATGGCAGACATCATAATCACTTACCGTCGGTATATATGCCCGTTTCGTTGAACAACTCAAAGTTTTGCTACACAAACAATCGTGAGAGCTGTCAAAAATTAGAGATTGGATGAATGAATGAATGAATGAAACGCTCCGAAATCAAGACAAAGCAGGACATGCCTGCCGCTCTTCTCCGCACACGCATTCTCCCTGCCAATGGAGGCTGTGCGCGGGCCGCCGCAATTTCCCGCAAGATATCTTACCTTTATTGTGACCAGCTGGACGTATGTTGCAGGCACCTCCTTGTTCTTTCCGAGCGCCAGATAGAACAGCGAGAACAGCTGGAAGCATTCGTCGAGGACCGAGTCGACCCGGTTCTTATACGTGTCGTTATCGTGGTGCTCTGTTGCTCTGACGCTCTGCAGCACCTTTACCTGCCCGAGAAGCTCGTTGTAGAGCCCGACTATCTCGTTGGGCCGAAAGTAGTTCCCTCGGTCCCTTTTCAGGGCCGCAAGCCGGTTGCGAATTCCAATTAGCGTCGAGAGCACGGGCTGCTCGCTACTCGACACGGTGTGTGTCGCAGCCAGGTCGCAGACGCCGTTGTTCAACGCCAGAGTTGGAGACGCAGTAGAAAACATTATACGGGAACTTTGAATTTGGGTAATAAAGAGTTGGAAAAATAAATATATTGTGCGCGGAAGAAATGGCTTACGAAACAAAAGAAGCATTTGATAATCAACGAGACGTTTATCCCAGTCATTTGCATTTTCCCCGCGTCACAAATTACAGGAGTGAGCGAGAGACAGAGCACCTGAAATGCCCTATGTTGTTTGGCCAGGAGGAGGGGATGAAGATGAGGATGACTGACGTCCCACACCCTCTAATTGATCGGCGGTGCACTTTGTGCGCGATAATTGCCGTAAAGCGGGAGGGGGCTGGGCTTTTATCCTTATAAGCGATGGTTGTGGTGTGCTTCTAATGTGGGGGTCTAACGCCTGGGAAAGTTGCACCCGGGTTTTTTTTCTGGCCAGCCTGCGCGGTCCGCTGAGCAGACATACAGGGCACATGATGCCGTCGATCCCTCTTTCTCCATACATGTGCGTGTGTGTGTCTGTCTGAAACTTGGCGTCGAGCCGGATCTGAAATGGGCTGCGTCACCGTGCCCAAAAAAGCCGATAATAGCTGTACAGCGGATAAACTGGCCCGGAGGTTGAATTATCGCTCTGTGAACAGAAGAATCTGATGGCATCTCCAACATTTATTGTTGGAACTTCATTGTCTTGCTTCGCGGCTTTAATACATCTCCTCAACCAATGTGGGAAACCAGTGTATATACTACGCCAGATAACACATTGCATTGTGTTTGAAATCGGCGCATACTTGCCCACGATATTTTGTGTAGATATGGTCCAAACAGGAGAACCACGGACTATCCGTCGATATCTAGCAATGTTACCATCATCTTTTATATCGCTTAGCGTCTGCAGGCACAGCAGCTCAGATACTGCGACAGATCAGATAACACCATATGTACGAACAGGTCTCACAATATTCGCACACACGCGATGAGATCATCATTCTACACACGCCCCCGCATGCATACACGAAACGTGCAATAATCACAGAATCGACCATTTATTACTTCACCACCAAACAAGAGCAAGTGCGCCCCTTTTGGTTCCTTTTGTATCTTTTCACCTCTGCATTTCAATTTCAAATTTTAGACACGCTCTAAACTCTTCCCTCCCCAAAAATGACCACTCCTGTTCAAACAAGCAATGCTGCTACACCACCACCACATACCACAGCAAAGCACAGCCATACCAACGTGCTGCTCAACACGTCACGCACCACATCGACCCGCGAGCTCACCTCCTACGAAAACGTCATCTGCGGCGCAACCGCCGGCCTAGTCTCGCGCTTCCTCGTGGCGCCCTTCGACGTGGTCAAAATAACACTGCAGCTCGAGACACACCGCCCGTCCTTCAGCCTCTTGCGCCCCACAGGGGTATTCGCCTGCGCCAGGCGCATATTCCAGCGCGAAGGCATAAAGGGGCTGTTTAAGGGCAACCTGTCTGCAGAGTATTTGTACCTGACATACGGTGCGACGCAGTTTCTCGTGTTCAGCTCTATCGAAAAGGGCCTGAGGGGCGTTAGGATGCCGAAGAAGGCCAGATCGTTTGTCGGCGGGGCGCTGGCCGGCGCAGTGGCCACGTCGGTGACGTATCCGTTTGATCTGCTGCGCACACGGTTTATTGCCCAGGAGATAAACAACCGGGTGCACGACTCGATCGTGGGCGCCGTGCGGCAGATTGCCCGAGAAGAGGGGTTCCGCGGGTTCTACCGCGGGCTATGGCCGGCGTGTCTGCAGATCATGCCATACATGGGCATCGTGTTCACCTGCTACGACGCCCTGGGGTCCGGGTATAGGTGGATCCGCCGGAGCCTGATAGTCTCGGACTCGCAGGCGATGCGGGCGCTGGACTCGGTGCAGGATGCGCTTATTGGCGGCGGCTCGGCGGTCATTGGCAAGTGCTGCGTCTATCCGCTTGATCTCGTGCGCAAGCGGCTGCAGGTGCAAGGTCCACACCTGCACAGCTACGCGCATGGAAGCGTGCCAATGTACACTGGCATGAGCAACGCGCTGCTGTACATTGTCCGCAACGAGGGCTTCCTGGCGCTGTTCCGCGGCCTGACGCCAGCTCTGATCAAGGCGGCTCCCGCATCGGCAACGATATTCTACATCTACGGGTACACCCGCGATCTTATTCTAACTCTGAAACCCGAACAATAAACTCAATTTCATATTTCTTGCCACAACATAATGTCGATCCGCCTAGTCCCGCAGCAGCTGGTTGAGCTCGTCGTCATCGTCGTCGTCGATCTCAAAGTCCAGGTCGTTTAGAGCCTTTGCACTGGCCTTCCCAGCTGCTTTCGCGCCATCGACAGGCGACGCAAGCTCCGAGATCGGTGCCGAGAGCGCACTCGTATCGTCCTCGTCCTCAATCTCGCCCAGCAGCTCGTCGACCTCGTCGAGAAGGTTCTCGTACGGATCCTGGGGCATGTTTGAAGCAGGTTCTTGCGGCGCATTGGTCCACAGCTGCTTCAGGTCCTCGATCTGCACCTGCGACGCTAGCGGCGTGGTCTTTGGAGTGTCATACGAGTCGCCAAGCTCAGCGTCATCCGATGCAGCGCCTCCATTGCCAGGCATCATCACCATCAGCCGCGCCATCTCGTCAACCAGCGCCTGGTTATCGCCTGCCTTGGCATTCGACAGCTGGGTGACTGCCGCAACATCGTCGGTCACGCTGAAGGTGCCGCGGACCGCAGGAGGCGCCTCCGACTGAGCAGCGCTGCGCACAACCGGCGTCAGCATGCGGCGGTCGACAAACTGGCTTCCCAGCGCAATGGTCTGTGCAAGCTTAGCCGACATGCCCTCAGCCACCGACAGTCCGCTGGCAAACAGCCGCGCCGGAGCAGACTCAGTCGCCCGCGCCGTAAGTGGAGTCGACGGCGGCAGGTGTGTCGAGATTGCACGCAGCGGGTTTGCAAGCTCGACGCCATCGGTAAAGCGGAACGACGCAGGAACAATCTCTGAGAAGAACTCCTCGAGCACCTCGTCCTCGAGAACAACCACGCGGAACATGTTGCGCGGCAGCAAAAAGTCTACCGCAGACCCGTCGTGCGAAGACTCGAGGCTCTCGCCGTAGGACACTGCGCGGCGCAGGAAGCCAGAGACTGAGCGCAGGAGACGCTCCTCGTTGGTCACATCGCTGTCGCGCTGACGATGGCGCTCTCCAGCCTCTGCGTCCTCGCCGTGGCCAATGTACAGAAGCGCCTCAGAAAGCTGAAAGACCTCGCCGCGCGTAATCGATCCCGGCTGTGTCATCGCATACATGTCAAAGAAAACGTCCATCCGCGTAAGAAGGTCAGTATTGACAATGTTGCCCAGAGCAATGACGCACTGCTGGAACGACACGCGCAGGCCGGCAACCTTCGGCTGCTCCGCTACCGAGGGCGCAGCAGGTGTTGGCGACGACTCGCTCGGCTCCTTGGCATCACCCGGTGGCAGCTCGTTCGAGTCGCCCGGTGACGTCGGCGTGGACTCATTGACATGGAGGCGGGTCTTTGGCGGAACGCGAGTGCTGGCATACCTAAACAGGGATGTAATGAACCACCCCGGGTTCTCGAGGCTGGCAGCCGTCTCTCTCGAGACATCATCGATCTTGCTGCGGTCGTCGTTCGAACCGTCGCCTAGCTTCTTGCGCTTGACGTCAGCCAGACTGACATTGCGGTGGCTCTGGATCCGCTCCCTCGCCTCCCTGATCTGCACACGCATCCACGACGAAATCTCGTACATAAACCGGGCAAAGCCGTAGATATCGAGCGTAATCTTCTCGGTGCCCTCGTCGTCTGCCGTTTTCGTCATCTCGTTCGGCATTCCGTTGCCCCGCGAGTAGAACAGCACCGAGTAGTAGCGGTCGTAGAGCAGTGACAGCTGCTCCTTGGTAAACCCGCCGGCATCCAAGACGCCGCGCAGGAACGTGCGCTTCGAGAATTCCTGGACCGAATGCACTATGCGCAGCTGGTGCGATCGTCTCAGCTCCTCGACCCGCGCATGCGTGATAAACGGGAAATCGGTATATGCGACAAACAGAAGCTCGTGGAACTTTGTCACGTTGCGCGCACGCGCATTGATGGCATCTGGGTACGCCGGGTCGCCCAGCGTCGCATAGTACTGCTTGAGCACGTGCAGGAACCCGCCGTCGTCAGTGATGCTAAGCAGTGCGCTGCCGTTGATCTTGAGTATAGCAAGCCCAATCTGGAACAGCACTTTGGGTCCGTCAAGGAAGAAGCAGTCGAGCACGCGTAGTGCGTAGAGCAGCGGCATCGAGTTGACATACAGCGTCAGGAACCAGGGCAGACAGGCAATCGACAGCTGGATATCGTGCTTCTTGAACCCTGCAGCCAGCAGCGGCATTGTTTCCTCGACCAGGGTCTGGAATATCGACTGGTCAAGGGTCGCGCCGTACATTGACGGGCTGTAGTATCCGGGCACTAGCCGGTCGCACATCACGGTGAGCGTCCAGAACACCTGCTCCTCGGACATGAAAACCAGCATCGCCGACGCAACAATGTTCATCGCCTGGCAGTATCCTAACTCAGCATCGCGAAGCGAATAGGCGTTCAGCACTCGGCGCAGGGCATCGATGCCCTCGGAAACCTGGTAGCCGGCGTACTCGGGCAGCGAGCGGTTAAGGTCCTTCTCGATCTCGTCGGCGTAGGGTCCGCGACAGTCGAGGTAGTCGTTGACATACTTTTCGTACACGCCGCGGTTCTGGAATCTCAGGTACATTGCGCCCGAGCTCAGCTCCCAGATCTCACCGCGCAGGCTGTTGGGCAGTCCGACCCTGATCAGCCGGTCAAACTCAGCACGCCTGATCGCCGTCAGGTTGCGCCCGTTTTCTCTAAAGTACACCACCCAGTGTCTGTTCCTGGCCTTCTCCTTCAGCTCCTTCTCATCGCCAGGAAACCCAAACGTCTGCCCCAGGCAGTTGACGGTCGGCTGGGTGTTTCCGCTGTTCAGGAGCAGCTCCTCGCTAGGACACGTGCGGCAGAACGCCTTGAGCGTGTAGCGTGCAAGCGCCGTCTTGTTCTCCTTGGCATACCGCTGCTCGTCGACCATCATCTTCAGCTGCCCGCGCAGTGCATCGCACCAGCGGTTGCACTCGCTGTTGTCCAAAGGCACCTTGAACGACACGCCCGTCTGGTGCCACACGGTGATGATCAGCTCGTAACAGGGCATCGAGTAGCGGTCGGTGCCGCTGATTCTCTCGATCCGGCGGATTGCCGCCATCGGGAACGTGATGCGGCACCCGCGGTAGTCGGGCGATATGAAGCATACAAAGGACGTCGACAGATACAGCTTGCCCGCATATAGGTGCAGGCTTCCTGGGAGAGCCAAGGTGGCTGTCTCAATTACTGACAGGAGGGTCTCGCTGCGCGGCAGGCCAAATTCGCCCCGGAACTCTTCGTTTCGCCGCTGCTGCGCAATCTGCTCGGCAAGGGACGCGCCGGTTTTGATCGACCCAGGTCTTGCTCCCGTGTTCATTGGCAGTCTCGAGTCGGGGTTGATCCCGGCAGCAGCATTGGCAACGCTGCTACTGGTGCTCGGGCTGCGCCTGTGGCTTCCAGCAGCGCCCGCAGCGCCTGGCGACAGCCCAGGTCCAGCCGACGCCGACTGATGCGTCGCCGTTGCGTACTCCGAGTTCATCAGCACGCGCTTCATCGTATTGGCCGTCAGCTGCGACAGCATGTCAAACGTCTCGTCTCGGTGGAACATGTTGGCAAACACGTACTTGCCGCCATCCTTGGTCTCGACCTCAATGGCGTCATCGCGGGCACCGCCCATGGTCCGCGCCTTCTGCAGGTTCTTGATCTCGCGCAGCTGGAACATAATCTTCTTCTCGGACCCAAACATGTACGAGTAGAAGCAAAAGTAGTGCTCGCTCAGATACAGCCACCCCTGATGCAGCATAAAGCCGGATTGCAGCGCGCAGGCATAGTAGGTCACCAGGTTCTCTGTGCGCCCGACATCAAAGGTTTGTCTAAACGTCGTTGTCGCCGCCCGCATCTTGCGGTCCGCAGAGGCGTCCTGTCCGCCCTCCTCGGTGGCCAGGAACCGAATCTTGGTCACGACAAAGCTCGCCCTGTCTGCGCCCTCGGTTAGCTCAGTAACCACGGGCATTATATTGTCCGACAGCCACTTCCAGTCGGCCTCGATCTCCTCGCGGGTCTCGCCCACGCCAAGCACAATGTAGCTGTCGCTGGCCGCAGAGTGCCTGTACACGACGCGGAATGGAGGCGGCTTGGTCTCGAGCACATTCTGAATGGTGGCTAGAAAGTTCCGCAGGAAGGCCCCGCCCGAAGAGACAGACTGCTGCAGAACAAAGTTCTCTGTGTGCTTGACGTCGCTCCAGAAGGCGCTGGGCTCTGCAGGCGCCGGCAGCACAAACATGGTTTGGAGGAAGGTGTGCGATACTGTTGTTTAAGGGTGTGCAGGCTTTAAAATAAAAAGGAAATGAGGAAATTGTCGAGATTCGAAGCCAAGCGGAAAATAAAATCAATGCGTAGAGCTGGGCCGCCATTTTATTTTTCATTGAGGCAAGGATATGCAAATTGCACATATACTGAAAACAGAATCCCCTTCTAATCCTTGCGCTGGTTCTGCCCCTCGATGCGGAAGAACGTCTTGCGTCTCTTCTTGCGGCGGGCATCAGCTTCGGCCTCCTCCTCGTTGCGCTTCCGGACATACTCGGCCTTCTGCTTCTGCACCTTCTCGCGCAGCTTCTTCGTCTTGTCCTTGTGCAGCAGGTTGATTTGGCCCAGCAGCGTAGCCACCTTCTTGTCGTGCTTGTCCATCACAACTGCGCGCGACTTTGTGTTGGTCTTGACAATCTTGACCTTCGACTTGAACGGCAGCTCGGCCTGCAACGACTTTGGAATGCGCAGCGGGTTGAACCGCTTGGTCTCGCGCACAATCGGCTTGTAGTGCGAGTCGGCCTTGTTCGGCACCGCCATGTTCTTCTCCCGCCGGATGTCGGCGATCGACCGCATGTACGTCACCGACAGCAGCGAGGTGATCGGGTTATAGAACTTCTTGATCGGGATCGTGCGGAAGGCACGCAGGAAGACAATGTCGCTCATCTTGACCTTGTCTTCGAACGTTGCGCGGAACACGCCGTTGTCGCCGGACGCCTTTTTGACCTGACCGCGGATTCCACTGACCGTCTTGATCGACGCGCCCTCGAACTTGGCCACCTCGAGCGACGAGTTGAACATCTTGCCGACATACGCCGTGTTCTTGTGGATCTTCTCAGGGTAGCCGGTCAGCTTGAGCTTCTTGACAATGTCGATCGTCTGCGTATTCTCCAGCACCGTGCCCGTGCCCGCAATGCCAAACCTGTGCGCGCGCTTGAGGAAGTATGCGCAGAAGCCGGTTCCGGGCTGCACGTAGGGGCCAAACACCACGGCGTTGCAGTGCATGTGCTCGGGCGAGTACTTGAGCATGCGGTTCTTGATCCGGTCGTTCATGTAGTACGTCGGAATCGTCTGGAACCGGCGCCAGCCGACCGAGATCACGATGGGGTCGCCGGTCTTGAGAATGCGCGGGTACCAGCGATGGCGCTTGATGCGCATGTTGATCAGTGACAGGCCCTCCTCGTTGGGAATGCCGCCGACAACAATCGGAATCGACGGGTCAAAGCCGTTCATAAACTCGAACGGCATGTCCTCGATCACAATCTTGACATACTCGCCCGACCACCGGTAGTTGATCTCGGCCAGCTCGTCCATCGCCTGGCGTGTGCTGTCAACGTAGCCCTGTAGCTCCTCCTTCTGCTGCTGGTAAAAGTCCTTCTTCTCGCCGTCGTCGTCAGAGTTGTCAATCTCGTCAAACTTGTTCTTGAGCTTCTTCATTTTTTCGTCAGACAGCCCAAACCTGTTCGACTCTTCCTTCTCATCGTCATCGTCGTCATCCGATCCTTCATCTTCGCTTCCAGACTGCGCAGACTCGGCATCAGATTCGGCACCAGCCTCGGCATCCTTGTCGTCGCCGTCATCCGACGCAATCTCGAGATCCTCAAAGTCGCCCATGGCCTCCTCGGCACCCATCTCGCCGTCATTGTCGTCATCATCGTCGTCGCTCTTCTCCTCGCCGTCCTCACCATTGTCATTGTCGCCAGTAATGAAGAACTTGCGCAGCTGGTTGTAATCGATATCATCAGCAAAGGCGAATGACTTGACGTTGTCATCGTCCGCATCGTCGTTGCTGCCCCGCGACTTGGAAGATTTGCCTGTCTTATCGGCATCGCCATCGCCATAAACAATGTCCATCAGGTTGACCCGCTTGGTGCCAAGATGCACAGGCGCAAGACGTCCGGTGCCACCTAGCCCAGCATCGCTGGCATCACTTTCGGAACCGTCATCGCTGCCGCCATCGCTGTATACACGACGTAGGATATCGTCGTCATCATCGTCATCGTTGTCAGCATTGAGTCGGTCTTCGAGCTCACGAGCAGCTATACGCTGGGCGCGATAGTCAACAGGACCGCTGCTGGCGGCATCATCGTCAACCTCAGAATCGCTGTCGTCGTCGTCGTCGTCATCGTCACTACCAGACCCTTCGTCGCTGTCGACCTCGCTTCCCTCGTCGGCAGACAACTCGACATCGTCGAAAACAGCTGGACGACGAACTGCTGTTGCCGGAAGAGGCTTGGCACCCGAGAACAGGTTGAACTGGTGCATCGCCAGTCGATCCGACGGATTGGTGGCCTTTTGAAGCTCACTGAGCATCTTTTCGCCCTCGCCCTCTACGGCGTTCTCCTCATGCTTGGTCTTGCGAACGTCAATATACACAGCATCCTTATCATACATGACACCGTTAACTTCCGACATGGGTGCGTAGATCAGCTTGTGGCGCTCGTCCAGACGCTTGCGTTCTTTGTCTGGAATCGGACACGGGTCTGTGAGCAGCTCCGTCTGGTCCAGCTGATAATCGCCAGCACCAGGAATGTGCACGCGGTCTTTGCCCTTCATATGCGTTCCGCGTAGATAGCCGTAGAGCGCAACTGTGCGATTAGCCTTCGGGTTGGTCTCGAGGATCTCGGGGTCGGTCAGATCCTGCACGCGGTCAGCGAGCATGTACGGATGCGAATTGCGCCATGTCAGTGGCCGCAGCTTGACGACCGAGATAAAGCGCGACAGGTTTAGAATCTCGCGGTCCAGATAGCGTCCGTTCTCGACTCCAGACAGGAAGAACAGCTTGGCGCCGTCGTGCACCTCGGTCCAGAAGCGATGCTTAAAGTTCTTCTTGACCAGCTTCTGCCTCTTGTTATCCTTGAAGTCGTCCAGATGTGTCAGCACGCCCATGACCTTTGGCATTCCGTGTGTCTGCAGGAGATTCAAGAACTCGAACGTCTCCATCTCGAACCCGTAGCTCGCATCGAGCACCAGCAGGACAAGATCGGCGACCTTTGCCACATCGGTCATCGCGTTGATGTCATTTGGGCACTCGAGGAACGTAATGCGCTGCTTCTTGCCGCTGACAATCGTAACCGGTCCGCGGATCTCTGACAGCATGTGCTTTGTGTACCGACGCACCAGGGACTTGATCAGGGTGGTCTTGCCGCACTGCGGCGGTCCGACAACAGCCACTATGATGGGCGGCGGTATGGTCGGCGTGCGGTCGGCCATCGGGAGATGGTACTTCTTCTCGTTGAGCTCTGCCTTTCGCCTGGCCATGCGATCGGCCTTCTGCGCCGACTGCATCGTGAACGCCCTGGGGTTGTTCTTCTCGGCGTTCTTTCTCTTCTTTTCGACCAGCTTCTTCTTGGCACTGGCACCTGCCTTGTGCACTCTGTGTGCCTTGTGCGTCTGCTTCCCGTCCATTCTAGAAGATAAATATAATAATAAAAAGGGGCAGCAGTCAATTGAAAGCGTTCGGCGAGACAGGAGAAGCAAGAAAAAGCACTCAAAGCCAAAGCTGCCTGAGATCTGGGGAGAAAAAATAAAAAAAAATTGCACAGTACGATCAGCAGATCTGATCAGATCGGGTTTCCACTGAGCTCTGCGAGTGAGTAAAATCATCGAAACTGTGTCTGTGGTGCAGGGTGCTGCTCTGCCAACCCGGCTCTATATTGTCCCAACGGCCCGCCCAAGCCATCTACCGTTAGTGAATTGTATGCAAGACCGGCATTTTTGCATCCGACATCCTTGCTTGGTGGCTATCTGCGTTTTTATTTGATAGACCGTTTCGCGCATATTGCTTGCTGAAGAGTTTGGCCTTGCCATGGAAATAAGAAGAGTCAGAGCCTCCGGCTGCTGGATCCGGGTATTGCGCTAGAATAAGAAAAAAAAACTTGCCTGCCATCTTCCTCCAAAGATTCACTGTGCGCAAAATCAAAAAAGAGCATGCATGCTGTTGCAGATGCACCGAGTGTAGCATAAGCACACGCGCACACACATCACAAAAAGAGGGGATGTTTTGATTTCTGTTCATCTTTTTTTCTCCTCTCTATAACTCCTAAATTTCCTTAATTGCTCTTCCCGCTCTGTTTTCTACATTTTTCTACATTATACGCTATAACCACGTAGTACGCACCCTAGCTCTCGATATCAGCCTGTAGCCATGGACAAGCTGATTCAGTTTGTCAACGAACACGAGGAAGCCAAGGCCGATGTCGACTCGAATGAGTTGGCTGAGCTTATCAACTTGGCCAACAAAGACCCCGCCTGTGAAAGTGCAGCCCCTGGTGTGCTGTCTGCGTTTATGGATGCGCTCAAAAGCAGCCCCACCTGCCCGTCCAATAATCTGCAAACGGTACTGGGAACGCTGTTCCCTAATAGCCTAGGCGAAGGCAACCACGGTAGAAACAGCAGCAGCGATTCGGATAGCCAGAACCAGATGGTTCCCGAGTCGCCAACGACCACAATCAGAGCAGCAGCAGCCGCCAGGTCGCCAATGGATGCTGTCAGACGCACAAACACCCTCAGCTACCGGAATGGCGGCAGTCCCGTTGGCTCGGCCTCTGAGGGCACGAGGCTCTACCGAAGGCACTACTCAAAGATGGATGACAAGGACTTGGATGCTGCTGCCAACAGCGCAAAGACAAACGTCGTAGACTCGATGACTCGCTACGCTACAGTCAGCGGCCGCTTTTCACCACCGCGTCCAACCATCTCGACCAACGTTGAGCGTAGTTCAGATAGGCGCCTCTCACACTCTGAATCGGTAAGTGCCCTAAATATGAAGAAAAGAGAACCCCCCGGATGGTGCCATGCAGTGTGTTATCAACTGCTCGAGTTCAATGTGGCAAGCCTTCTGACCAATTGTTCTAGTTCTTACGTGGATGCAATGATCCCTGTTCCAAGGCATTGTTTACTCTTTAATTGCACAAATACCGCTCATGCAGATGGTGTCATGGGGTCTTCCAGGCACTGGATGCAAGGGCGCGCACCATCCACATATTTTCTAAACGAAACAGCAAGCTCTCCGTCTATCTTTACTGCGAACAAATGTAGGACTTTGGCGAGCTTGAAACTCCAAAGGTTGACCGCAGGATTGTTCGCACATTTGTCCATACTTCTCCGGAAAGAAACGTCCCAAATGGTGACTACAGCCCCTTCAAAAGCCTCGACAATTCGTTTGATGCGACATCGCCATCCCGGATAACAGCCGGAGATGAAGAGACTGTCCAGTATATCGACAATCTGCTTCAGCAGACGACCAGACTGAAGAAGGAGCTTAGGGCTACTCAGGAGAAGGTCGACATGGTTAATGAGAAGTATGAGGTCGATACGAACGCGCTCAGAGACCAGGTTCAGGAGAGCAATGCTGACGGCACGAAGGCGCGGCGGGAAATCGAAAAGCTGAAGGAAACTGTGTCCAAGCATCAAAGAGTTTATGTCGAGTCCGAGCACAAAATCGGCGATTTGTCGGTTGAAATCAGAAACTCGCAGGCAAAGACAAGCGAATATAAGAAGCAACTCGACCAGAGGATTTCGGACCTTAAGAAGGCCGAAAGTCGCCTGATGGATCAAGCTGCCCAGATCCGCAACCTATCGGCCAAAACCAAAGAAGACGAGGAGACGCGCACACTGCTGGAAAAGCGCATTCGCGAAATGGAGTACGAGATTATGAGCTTAAAGAACGAGCTCGAGACTGCCTATGAGGAGAAGGAGCGGGTGGTTAGTCTTCAGCAGGAAAACCGCAGGTATCAGGCTGACCTCGAAAGCCTGCAGAAGCGACTAAAGGAGCTTAGTGCTCAAGTGCAGCTGTCGAGGACTCCCGACAAGGACGAGGATGATGACATGCTGGCCGACGTTCCGTCGAGCATTCGCAGACGTGCCAAGAGCGGAGTCGGCTCGCTCTACGACGAGCTTCACGACAACGACGCCCATGACCTATCGGGTGTCGACGACATCGCCTATGAGCGGGGCAGCACCCGTAACCGCGGCCATTCCGACCCATCCAGCCTTGCGAGCTCATCGACCAGCAAGTCCATTGGCGATATGGGTGAACCCGATATGGCGATACGCGGTCTCATCTCGAAGGCACTAACAGACCTCTCACCCGAAGACTGGATCTTCCTGAGCGAGGTCTGGAAGCGCGTTGAGAAATGCGATGATGACGACGACAGCGAGCAACAACTGCGCAGCGATGTGCTGACCGCAATTACCAAGCTCGACAAGCATGGGCTAAAGAGCTCTATCCGTAGCTGCAACAACCCCAAGCTCGATCGCATCGTCAACAACGTCTCCCGCTCGCTGGGCAGCAACAGCATCAGCCATGGCACGAGCCCCAAGGGCGTCAAGGGCGCCTCGGGTCTCGTCCAGCTTGTGGCGAACGGCCAGCACACGACTGCCATCGTTATCCTCTACTCTGTGGTTATATTCTGTCTGGGCATCATTACCGCCAGCTATCTCAACATTGCCCAGCCTGCTGCGGTTACGTCTGCCCAGATTGGCATGGCCAACATGACAATGTCGGGCTCAATCAAGGGCACTGGCGACAGCGGCATGGACATGGTGCGCCAGATCCTGATTGTCGACGACACGCCGGTCACCAAGCACTACTCGCCGCTGCGCAGACGGGCTTCGCGCTCGCGGTTCGGAGAAATTCTGTTCTACTGGATGGAGACCCTGCTCTGGGACGATGCCGACAACCAGGTCCCGACGTAGACCATCGACGACATGCCAACCTTATGACATACTTATTACTCCTTACCTTCCTTCATCTCCACATCCGTCCTCCTCACCCTCTTTCACTCTATCCTCTGTACATCGTAGCAATATGTTTTGAACGCCGTTAAAACAGTCCTGTGTGGTCTGATGATTTTATATCTGATTTTCCAATTTCTAATTTGATTAACAATACCCCTACAAAGCCAAGGGTTGGAAGAATTTTATTCAGCTCTTTTTAGGCTCTGCTTTATTCCAAAAATTTATCATTTATTGATTTCGAGGGCATCTGACCTCTAGCATCTTTTTTTTAATCGCGGTGGGGAATTGCAGACACCATCCTGATTACAGCTCGCTATTCAGACAGACCGGTCGTCACGGAAACAAAAAAGCATAAATCTGAAATATGCCGTACATTCCTCAAGTAGCAGAGAATGTGCTTAAGCGCGCCGATGGTAGGTGTTACGACTTTTTTGCCTGGTGGGAATTCAGCACCGGATCTCTCATTAGCTCGGACATGGTGGGCTAAACACAACCGGCCTTTTTTCTTCCTTTCTTTCTCATACATAGAGCTCATCAAGGTTGGCCAGTCGGCTGCCGCCCTGGAGACCCTCCACGATGTCCTTATCAACAAGCGTCTGCGTAACGCTAACGCAACATCGACCGAGCCCGTGCTCAAGAGACTTATTGAGCTGGCTATCGCTCAGCGTGCCGGAAAGCAGCTCAACGAGGGTCTGACCCAGTACCGCAACATTGTCCAGCACAACAGCCCCGACTCGCTAGGCACCGTCATCGAGTACATGCTTGCTGGAATCACTGAGCGTGTCAACGAGGCTCAGCGCAACGCAGATCTCGCATCCGACAAGAAGGTCGAAGACCTCGACGAGGCCGAGTCGCCCGAAGACCTTATCCTGAGCTCTGTCAGCGGCGAGCAGACCCGCGACCGCACTGACCGCGCACTCGTGACCCCCTGGCTCAAGTTCCTGTGGGAGGCGTACCGCAACCTGCTCGAGCTTCTGCGCAAGAACGTGCGCTTTGAGGCCCTGTACCAGAGCATCTCGAACAAGGCTATTGACTTCTGCAAGACCTACGAGCGCAAGACCGAGTTCCGCCGTCTTTGCGAGCTCCTGCGTACCCATCTGCAGACTATTGCCAAGTACTCGTACCAGCAGAACTCGATTAACCTGTCGAACCCTGAGACGCTGCAGCTGTTCCTGGATACCCACTTCCACCAGCTGAACACTGCTACTGAGATGGAGCTGTGGCAGGAGAGCTACCGCTCGATTGAGGATATCCACAACCTCATCCAGCAGTCCAAGCGCCCTATCAAGCCCCAGGCAATGGCCAACTACTTTGAGAAGCTTACGCGCATCATGTATGTGGCCAAGAACCCGCTGTTCCTGGCTGCCGCATGGCACCGCTACTACAACTACATCTTCCGCCAGACCAAGATCTTTGGCGAGGAGCACCTGCAGCACGTTGCCAACAACGTCCTTCTGTCGACCTTGGCCGTCCCCATCATCAAGCCATCGTCGCGTGTTCTGTCGGCGGCTGCCAAGGAGAACAAGCATCGCACCCAGCGCTTTACCAACCTGCTGTTCCTGAACCAGGCGCCCACTCGTGTCAGCCTTGTCAACAGCCTGGTCAGCGGCGAGGTTCTGTTGCGTGTGCGCCCCGAGCTGCGTCCGCTGTATGACCTGGTCGAGGAGCAGTTCCACCCGCTCTCGATTTGCAAGAAGATTGCACCCATCCTTGAGGGCCAGATTGCCACCCACGAGGACGACTCCAAGTATGGAACGCTGCTGTGCAACGTCATCCTTACCAGACTTCTCCAGCAGCTCTCGCAGGTCTACACGTCCGTTCAGCTCGACTTTATCTTCCGCCTAGCACGCTTCCCCGCCCCCTACTCGATGAGCGCGTCGGACATTGAGCGCTTCATCATGAACGGCGCCCGCCGTGGCGAGTTCCAGCTGCGCATTGACCACCAGTCGCGCTCGGTCGTGTTTGACACTGATCCCTTCGATGCCTCGCAGGCATCTAGCAACGGCGCCCAGCTGCAGGCCTCGCCTTCGGACCTGATGCGCTCGCAGCTGAGCTCGCTGGCAATCTGCCTGTCGAACGCCCAGCGCGTCGCGTGCCCCGACTACGTTGCCGAGAAGCAGGCCAAGAAGCAAGCTGCCATGGCCACTGCCCTCCAGACGATGGCCGAGGAGCACCGCCTGGCTGCTGCCCGCAAGCTTGTCATTGACCGCAGAAAAGAGGTTATCGAGAACGCTCTGGCACGCAAGGAGCGCACGGAGGCCCGCGAGCGCGCTCTCCGCATGCAGCGTGAGCAGGAGCTTGAGCGCCAGCGCCTGGCTGATGAGCAGCAGCGCCGCGAGACCGAGCGTGCCCGCAAGGAGCTCGAGACGATCCAGCGCAACGAGGCCAAGAAGCTGGCCGAGTCGATCAAGCAGAAGGCTGGTATCGATGTCAGCATTGCTGATCTGGAGCAGATGAACACCACCCGTCTGCTCGAGCTCCAGGTCGAGCAGATTGAGAAGGAGAAGCAGGACAAGCAGACCCGCCTCAAGGTCCTTGCTCGCAAGATCGACCACACCGAGCGCGCATATCGCAAGTGCGAGCAGCCGCTGCTCGAGGACGACTACGAGAAGCAGAAGCAGGCCGACAGCAAGCACCACGAGGCCGCTCGCAAGGCCCAGCTTGCGCAGAGCAAGGAGAAGCACGAGCGCGACATGGCGTTCAAGACCCGCTTTACCCGTATGTTCGATGACTTCAACTCTGTCCGCTCAAAGCTGGATCAGGGCCGCTCAGAGGCTCTGGCTGCCGAGCGCAAGCGTATTCGCGATGGACTTGCTGCCGCCAAGCAGGAGCGCATCGAGGAGTACCGCCGCGTCAAGAAGGATGTCGAGGATGCTCAGGCCAAGGAGCAGGCCGAGCGTGAGGCGCGCGAGGCCGAGGAGGAGCGCGCTAAGACTGCCAAGGCTGCCGAGATTACCAGACTCCGCGAGGAGATGGCGGCCCAGCGTGCCCGCGACGAGGAGCTGCTGAAGCAGCGCATGGAGCGCGAGCGCGAGCGCGAGCTCGAGAAGGAGCGCGAGAAGGCAGCCGCCAGCAACAAGTATGTCCCGCCCAGCCGCCGCGCTGCCGGTGGCCAGGCCGCTGCGTCGCCATCGGGCTCAGGCACTGCCTCGCCCCGCCCCGAGCAGCCGGCGAGCAGCAACGCCTACGTCCCGCCCAGCCGCCGCATGGCCGGTGCTGGCGCATCTGGCTCTACTCCCCCGACCAGCTCCCCGCGCCCCGAGGCTTCGGCCCCGTCGGCGAGCAGCGGCAGATACGTTCCGCCCAGCCGTCGCGCGGGTGGTGATGCCAGTGGCGCCTCTCAGTCGGGATCGCCCCACCCCGAAGGCTCTGCGCCGTCGTCGTCGGGCGGCAGCAAGTACGTCCCGCCGAGCCGCCGTCGCTAATGCCGACAGCTTCAGATTAGCTTAACTCAATAATCTTTTGACAAAGTATATCAATAACTCTATAGCAAAATTTTATACTTTTCGTCGCGAGGAACGCTGTTAATGACCATTCGACCGTCGAACGAGAGCGAGGCAAATATCCATGGGTCTGCTTGAGACCAGCGGGCGGCGTAGACGCTAGTCTCATGGTCGTCAAACTGGGCGACCAGCCCGTCGGTAGCGCGGGCTGTTTCGCTGCCATCACTATCGTTACCCGTGTCATTGTCTATCGACGTCCTTTCTGCGCCAGAGCCATCGCTGTGGCTGCCGTTCTCGTCGCTGTCATTGTTGCCAAAGGAACGCGATGACGCGACACGGGCTGACGAGACCGAGACCACGCTTTCCAGGTTGACCAGCCCGTCGCCGCCCGACGACAGCAGAAGCTGGTCGTGGTTCGGGTTGAAGGACACCGAGTATATCCAGTGCGTGTGGTTGGCAATCTCGGCCAGCGGAGCGTTGGGCGACCGGGCGTCCCAGATGCGCACGCAGCCGTCGTCGCCAGCCGTGGCGATGATATACGGGAGATTCGGGTTGTAGTCCAGGGCGCGGACTCTTGCTGAATGCGCGCTCTCGATGGCCATTGTCTGGGCGGGCCGCTGTGGATCTGCGCGCATGTCCCAGGACCGAAGACATGTCCCGTCGGTCGTTGACAGTAGCGACGATGCTGTCGGGTGAAACGCCACGGCCTCGATGTCGTCCATCTGGTGCGCACTGCGGGTGCTGCTGCCGAGCATATACTTGAGCGCCGGCTCCTCGCTGCGAGCAAAGTCGTACACTGAAACCGATCCGCCGGGCGGCGAGGTAACTACAGCCACGTGCTTACAATGCCCGAGCGGGTGTGCAACCACTGCATGTGCACCGCCCTCGGACACCGACGACCCTCTCTGCGTCGGCGTAGGCGGTTGCGGCAATGCGGCGACATAGTCCACTGACTCTCCGCCGTCGCCGGGCAGCCTTAGCAGCTGCGTCTCCGCGCCCGTGCTCGTGATGGCCACAAGCAGCTGCGGGTCCCATGGAAGGCTGGCGAGAGCACGTATTCCCGATGTGTGCTTGTATATGTGGCTGTTTAACTGCGCCTCGTCGCTGTCAAAGTCGACGACGTGGATCTCGGAGGGCTCGGTGATCCCGAGCGTTGCCAGTGCGAAGCGGTTGGTCGAGGGGTCGCTCAGCGCTGTCAGACACAGCGTGTGTCGCTCGATACCGTACACATGCGATGTGCCCGTGTTTGATGCCATGCGCAATGCAAGACGAATTGAAGAAATGTGAGTTAGGAGAGAGCGAGAGAGAGCGGCGTGTCCTGAAAGCTGGGGCCAAATGTAAAGAAAGACAGACTCCGCTTCACGTGATGAGAGCGTGTATCAAAAATTTAAAATTTGGATCAAGGTCCAGACAGCTTTTTTTCTCCTTTTGCTCTTTTAACTTGCCATTTTACCTTTTTTATTGATTCACAGGCTCATTTTTTAAAAAGAAATGACTGCAGCAGCAACCGCGGCAACCGAGAACAGTGTACCAGAAAAGGAGCTTGCGTCGCTGGCTGTTTCCGAGAGCGCCAAGGGCGATAACACCGAGAATGATAACGACGTAGACGGCAGCGACGCTGAAGCCGAGGCGGCAGCTGGAGCGGATGGTTCCGGGCAGAAGAAGAAAAAGAAGAACAAGAAGAAGAAGAAGGGAAAGAAGACTGGCGGCGGTGCAGCTGCCCAGACGACACCTCCGACGATTCCTGTCTCGCAGCTCTTTCCCAACAACAGCTACCCGGAGGGCCAGATCTGCGAGTACACCGACGACAACATGTACCGCACTACGAGCGAGGAGATGCGTGCTCGCGATCGCGTCAACGAGCAGCAGCTTATTGACCTGCGCCGTGCGGCAGAAGTGCACCGCCAGGTGCGCAAGCACGCTCGCTCGATGATCAAGCCCGGCGTGGACCTGGCCGACGTCGCCGAGATGATTGAGAACGGGACTCGCACGCTTGTCGAGGCTGATGGGTTCAAGGCCGGCATCGGGTTCCCCACGGGACTGTCGATTAACCACTGCGCCGCACACTATACGCCCAATGCTGGCGACCATGTCATCGTCAAGAAGGACGATGTGCTCAAAGTCGACTTTGGCGTACATGTCAATGGCAACATTATCGACTCGGCATTTACGCTTGCCTGGAACGACCGGTACAACCCGCTGCTGGATGCCGTGCGTGATGCGACCAATACGGGTATTCGTGAGGCTGGCATTGATGTGCGTCTGGGAGACATTGGCGCTGCTATCCAGGAAGTCATGGAGTCGTACGAGATTGTGCTTGATGGCAAGACCATCCCCATCCGTCCTCTGCGCAATCTCTGTGGTCACAACATCGGGTCCTACCTTATCCATGGCGGCAAGTCTGTTCCAATTGTGAACAACGGCGACCAGACCCGCATGGAGGAGGGCGAGCTGTTTGCCATTGAGACCTTTGGAACCACTGGTAATGGGTTAGTTCATGAAGAGGGCATTTGCAGCCACTATTCTCGTAACGAAACCAACGAGCAGCCGCGCCTGCAGTCGGCAAAGAAGCTGCTGACCACTCTCAAGAAGAACTTTGGCACACTTCCATTCTGCCGCCGCTATGTGGATCGTCTGGGCGAGTCGCACTACTACCTTGGCCTAAAGCATCTCGTTGACCAGGGAATCGTCAATGCATATCCACCACTGTGCGACGTTGAAGGCTCGTACACGGCCCAGTTTGAGCACACGTTTATTCTGCGCCCGACCGTCAAGGAGGTGCTTTCGCGTGGTGATGACTACTAGATGAAAATGACAGGTATTTCCTAGTAAGATTCGTAATATATAAACAAGTCAATATTGCTGATAATGTTATTTAGGTCGTCGGTGTAATTAGAGTGCATATTTTAAAAGGATACATGGCTTAGACTGCTAATCTTTCTGTATTTTGGTCTTGTTAAAGCAAGGCATGAGATTACGAGCACTTGCTGGATTTCTCATTACAATATTTACGATAACATCTAGTGTCAGCTAGTTTAGCTGAATTTCAAACATCCCACATTTGCACATTCTTAAAATGGTATTCGTAGCTCTGAACCGGTTTTACTGGTTGCCTTCTAAAAATCATCTTTCTGACCCAGCTTTTTGGATGGCTGCTTTGTGGATATATTTCATCGCATGTTCGCTTTGTAGCCCAGCCATCTGGATACTTGCATTCAACTCTACCTTTGTAGGGCTGATCTACAAGGTCCAGTTTTCTGGAAGCATTAATTCCTTCACCTCGAGGCGTAGCCTCGTGTAACAAGATTGTCACTCAACTGTGTTTACTTTGTCTTTGATCTCAATAAGCCAATCCAATGTTGGCTGTTTCCTGTGCATTCAGAAAGACGTGTCAATACCTTTGTATTAGCTGGTAAATTTGCTTGTCAATTTCTTTGTGTTTTTTTTATCTATAGATTTTACCTAGGATTTACTTTAGCTTGGCAATTGTATACCACAAAAATTTCTTGTAAATTTTTTTAGACAGTGCAATTTGTTTCGGATAATACATTTCTCGCTGATTTCTTTGCCCAGAAAACCCCTTTCGAAGTTTGCACTGCATACATTTTTCTGGATGCAAATGCCTGATTTCCGTGGTTTGTGTACACGAGGCGATATGTTTTAGAGCCAGAAAACATAAAAACCGGGATAACTGCCCAGCCCAATGTTACAGACCACAGTTCCATCCAATTTTCCATATAATTTTCTTTTTCGTTTATTTACTCGCAAATGCCGTCTGATACTATCCGTTTGAACGATTTAAACCGTATGGAGGACCAGAATATCATATATACCCAGTCTCCCAATCGCTTCTACCGGCTATGGCGCAAAAACAGAGCCAGGTTTGTTTTTTCTACGGTTGTGGCCATTATCCTTGTTAAGCTTCTTCTATCGCTTGATAAGAAGCACAAGGTGGATGGTGGTCCTGAAGACCAACTCAGCTCAGGTTATACGAAAAACGCAGAAGCAGCGTCCAAGTCGAGCTCCAAAACCTGTGCCGAAATTCCTATTCTTCATCAGCTCTGGTCGATCGATAGCAGCCAGTCTGCATTTGTTGACATTCCACATTCTGGGATTGTCAACATTGGCGAATCTGTATGCATCCGCGTTGTTGTTCCTCCCAAAAAATCGCCCGCAGCAGCGATTGGCGACAGCCCGCAGTTTGCACCATTCCCCAATGCGCCATGGGACAGCATTTTAATAGACCTCGTTGGAAACAACACGGGCATATATGTGCCTGTTCGTCTGCAGCCGGCTGCAGATATACGGAATAGCGTCCACGAGAGTGTCCACATTTACGAGGCCGATGTTGTTGTGCGTGATGTTGATTTCTTTACCCCACAGGGCTACATCGAGTATCGCGATGCCATGTGGAACCCACTTGACACTACCTCGGCCCAGCCACTAGCAATGGAGCAGATTGCCGTTTCATCCGATATGGTGGTTAATGCCATTGATGCCGACAAGACCAGCATTTATAGCCTATCTCGCTATCTCGACCTTCCTCTTTGTAATGAGAGCGACGTCAACGGCCGCTGGGTCAACGTCGCAGATCTGCCGTTTGACCCAAATCTTGTTCCTGAGCGAGATGATTATAACCGTGTGTGGCTTCCATACACCTGCCGTCTGCGGCGTATGTCATACAGCGAGTTTACGCAGTGCCTTATTGATCGGTACCCACGCTTGCACTGGTATGGCGACTCGAATTTCCGACGCGCACTTCGCAAGTTTGTTTCGCTTGGCCAGTGGTGCTCTAAACCAGAGGAGATGGAATCAAGCACCTGTCTTTGCAATGATAACAAAGAGGTCACCGAGCACTACAACATCGATTTCCGCGATACAACAATTGACATGGACCCGGTGACTGGTGGCTATGAGCCTACAGGAAATCTGTCCGCGCCATCGGCCATGCCGTCGGACAAGGCACGTATAAACGCATTCCGGTGGGGCGGCCTGACTACACGAAACGACCCACCATGGGAGTCGTACTTTGAAAAGAACATTACTGAGCACTATGGAGTACCAGACGTCGTGATCATCGGGCTAATCAACTGGGATGCAGCCTACTCCAGCTACGACTTCTTTGTTGGCCAGGTGAGCCGTCTTATCGACCGAATTGCTAGTAGCTACCCCGACTCAACCGATATTGTCATCCGCAATGGCCAGCATTACTGCTGCACGTACGATTCAAACCAGTACTGGGCCCGCAAGTACTCCCATCTCCGTGTCCGCTACTTCAGTCAGTACCTTATTGATATGTTCAAGCAAAGGCTTGGTAACAGTCGCAGTGTGCGTCTGTGGGACGTGGAGACGATTGGCGAGCGCAGGTCAATCGAGGCGCGGCAGTTTGTCAAGAGATGCTCGGCAAACCATGCGCGTGCCGAAATTATCGAAGTTGAGAACCAGGTTCTCATGAACTCGATGTGCAACTAGGATCCAGTACCTGTGCCATAAATTAAATGTAATTTAATTATTCAGAACCAAGAAAGTATTCACACGTTCAACATAGACCCGTGATACATCGACATTAGAACAAGACAACAGTACATATAAGCTACAGCCAGATTATGCCCAATAATCTGGCCCATCAAATGTGAGCGACGATCAGCGAGCTCAGGATCCTTGAGACCCATCGGCGAACTATTGTGATCCTGAGGCTTGGTGGCTGTGTGTGGGCGGGTAATCTATATATGAAAATGTATATCTTGAGAGAATATTAGATACACGCTAATATAAATGATTTGAAGTGCGCCCACTTGTATTAATGTGAAAAAGTATACTTATGTTGTGGCTTCCATGTAAACTTGCGCTGCTTAGATTGATATGTGTGTTGAACGCTTCAGGGGCGCTGCGAAAATACATTGTAGTAATATATTGGAAAATGATGGATATGAAGTGAGAAATAAAAGTTGCAAAGTGAGTCTGGTTCGGAATGAGTCGCTGGCGAGCTAATAAAAGTTATTGAAAAGGAGATAGTCCAAAAGTTGCTACGAATTTAAGAAAAAAGAACCAGCAGGAAAATTTAAAAATAAATCTGATGAAGCGTGCTGCGCAAAGAAAAAAAACTGAAAAAAGGCTTTATTGACACGTGGGAAAACTAGAAAATTTGTATTTACTGTAACTATTAGAATTCTCCGCTCATAGATTCCTAGAGTGTACTAAACACCTTCAAAGTCATATGGATCTCAATGTCAATCCATATTGTCAGACCTATTCAGCCATCACCGAGAACTTTTGCCACCCTTTCTGGATATATCACTGGTTCACCTGCGACAATGGAGGGTGACAGGAAACCGAGAGTAACAGCAAAACAGGCGCACAAGGCGCTATAGAGGGAATATAAAGAAAATTCGGTATACGTACGGAAAAGATGGATCCGGCGGAACAACAGACAGGTGGAGCACGAGAAGAATGCAGCTCCCTATATCCAGGATACAGATGTCAGCTGGTGTGGGAGCCACAGACCCAGGTTGCCGGGGTAAGCAACAGGGTGCCCAAGTGGCCCTGCACTATGGATTATGTAAAAGACCTGTGTCGACAGGCGAGACACACACTAGAATGAGTAGCTGGTATGCATGATTCATCGAGAGTATAGTCATGGATTCGGGTCCATATAACCATTGGGTCAAGCAGTCGTACGTCAGCTGGCACCTTGTAACAGGACTTGTTCCAAAAAGTTTACCCACAACTTCTTACTGTGCCCACGCAGGCGATTAATAAAATCAGTACATCATTGATTGTGCTGCGCATTTTTTATTTTTACTTTTTTTCTTTTTTAAATTACTTTTTGCTGTACTAATAATGAGATTTAGAACGGTCGTTTCAAATTCAAACCTTTTTCTGCGTGTGGTCCAGAGCATCGACAAGCTATCAAAGAGCGCTATACTCAAGCTAACCGAAGACAAGCTGCACATAGTTGTTATCACCGATGTCGATTCCGGTCTCCAGCTCTGGACCGACGTTCTGAACAACGCACTCTTTGCAGAATACCGCATTGACAGTGTACACAACAACGAGATATACCTCGAGTTTAGCATCGACAACCTGCAGCGCGCGCTTAAATCGGCCCAGGGTGCATTGCACATAACGCTAAAGCTCACAAAGAAGCAGCAGCTGCCTGTGCTCTCGTTGATAATCAAGAACCAGTCATCAACTGGGCGAGAGCTGACTCTGACTCAGGACGTGCCTGTACGCGTGCTAACGCCCCTTCAGATGGAGAACATCCGCGAGCCTATGGTACCTGATGGCCATGTGCACATCATGATGCCGCCAATGAACAGCATCCGGAGCGTGGCCGATCGCATGAAGACAATGGGCGACCGCGTGGCTGTGGGTGCGAACAACTGTGGTGAAATGCGGATTCGCGTTGCTAATGATCTAGTCGACATTACAACATACTTTAAAGGCCTTGAAAACCTCAACGACGATCCTACACAGTCTGAGGCTTTGTCCGGCAGAAGACCGAATGACTTGCGTCCGGATACCAAGCGGTTCTTTACGGCAGTAGTTGACATGAAGAATTTTATTCGGTTTCTGCAGAGCTACCACGTCGCTCCAAAAAACGTGATATGTTGTATCATCGAGAACCACGCACTCGTGTTCTACGTGTATATTGGCTCCACAGGTTTTGGGGCTGGTTCAGGTATGATTAATGACAACTGTGGATCACTTACTTATTTTATTCCTATTCGACAAGTCTAATAACAATTTGTTTGAGCTGGGCATTACTGAGCTATGGCCAGATTTTGCCATGTGGTTCGAATCTTCCCGCCCAACTCCAGACACCAACGAAGAAACAGTGAATTTGCACAAAATGAACGCAGTGCATTGCAGCAAAAAAAGGTGTGCTTTTTATTTATTTGAATATATCGTTTGTGACTGAAAGATTTGAAAATACCAGGAAATGTTTTTACACTACTAGAATGGGATTGAAAACTAAAAGAAAATGTATTGTAAAAAATGCAGTATATATTAGTGACTAGGAATTTATTGAGCACAATTCATAGATAATAGAATATAATTCTTGTTGAAATATTCAAATTGACTGTGTATGTAATCAAGATGAATTTTAGGTCACACACATCTCCAAGGTGTGCAAATGTGTTAATATTTAACTTTGCCAACTTTAAGCAATAGTAATAAGAATAATACAGACATGTAACTATTGGTTTGAAATATTATCATGTTTATAAAACTTTAATGTAAAGTTAAAAAAGTAATAAGTGCTAGCATAACAAACCATTGTCGTTAAAGATTTAATGGCCAAGTATTACCAAATAAGCTTAATCATGTTTTTAGTGTTTATTTAGCTGAAACAATAATAATTCAAAATAGCTTGAGAAATGGCAAAAATAGTCTGTGCTGACCAAGTATAATAATAGCTAAAACACAGAGAGATAGAGGAGTAAAGAGGGGCAGGCGCATAGTATCTACGTATAAGCGAAATTACCACCAGTGATTCCTAAATTTACGTAAAGGAATTATTAATGTAACAGAGATATAGTGTGTAATAAAATAATTCACTTTACCCCTGCATTTGGTTCAAAGCTCGGACATTGACTTACATACTAAATGTAAATCAGGTGCTTACATGCGCTGACTGCAGAAACCTGTAAATAAGAATTTGCAACCAGCCAGAAATATGTTGAAGTAAAGCCACCAAGACACCTCCATTCTTTGATAGGCCTTCAGTCATTGCTAATGTAAAAGACTTGACAAAAAGATTTAGCAATACAAAGATAGAAACCGGTTCTTTTAGGATCTCTAAGTCAGTAGAAAATAATAAAGTGCTAGTTTTCTATTGGTCAAAATCTATGCATGCCTACTTTTTCTATTCAGTCAAGCATTTTAATACTATTTATTTTTAGTTTTATAAAAAGCCACCTAACCAGAAATTAATAAAAAATAAAGTAAAAAAGATAGAAATAGTGCTTAATGTTAAAAAACTAGCTGGCGTTGTACTCCAGTCAGCACTACCATGATATAGTAGTTTAATCTACTGGTGCTAAGGTCGTATATAAACTCGAATCACTTTGGCCTTATTTTTATTTTGGCATCATTAATACATTTTAAAATAATTTCACACTTGTTCATTTATTTTTGTTGGTAAAATGAAAGTTCGCATTATTCATGATATTGATATGCCTTGGTCTAAATTTAAACTGGAAATTCCAAATGATAGGATTACCTATTCAACCATTTTTTATATGGTACTGGATCATCTCCAAAACAATAAAATAATTGATTTAAACCAACCTGAAATAGCTATGTCTATTATGCTTGGTCGTAGAGTTTCAAAAAATGGGAAAGCTGAGTATTTTAAAATTGACTTGTGTGATGACGTACCCGATAAAGATATTATAAAAGACAAACTTGAATTGCATATTTTACCAACCAGAGTAACCACTATACAGTATTTAAATGTTGTATACACGGTAATGCGTGAAAATAATATAACTCAATCATTATGTGATATATTGCCTTCACACGACGAAATAAAAAAGACCATAAAAATATATGTTAATAATAATGAGGTATTTATTCCAGCACCGGCATATATATCTAATATGGATAGTCAGCCGCAACCTTTAATGGAACAAGAAATAGATTCATTTGACACTTATGACTGCAGCTGTTACTTTGATTGTGAAAAATTCTAGTATGGGTAGAAATGATTGTTAATAATTATATTATATTTTTCATGAGGGACTAATTAAGCGTTTAAATTACACGCGTATTAGAATAAGCAGAGTAAGTCATTATTACTAATTTTAATAGAGACGGTGCTTAAAGGTTAAACTGGATTATCACGCCTTCTTCGTATTGTTCAATGTAACGAGATTTGGGGGTGTTTTTTTTTGCGGTAGTGCACAATACATATCTAATAATTTCTTTACATTTTCATATCTTGACTTTATCCTGTTTTACATATTTTAACAATATGTTTTTTTTTATCTAGACAACGAACTTTTTATATCTGAAATAGAGAAGATATAAAAATTAATATTGTAATATTATTATTTTGGCACTAGTATAGTCAAGCCACTAAAGAAAATACTAGCAAACGTTAACCCCGATTATTCTACATTGGTGATGTAATGCTATAAGCGGGCGAAGCAATATCTGTGGCTGGCGAATAAAAATTAATTTATTTGGCAACAGTAGGCTCTATCCATGGTCGATTTATAAATGTTAATCGAGAGATCAGTGGAGGCTGCCCATGTTAATCCCCATCTTTTCGACGTGTCATTTTTCTGTTTCGCGTCTCTTTGTATAATTTTTATAGTCTTTTTTAAAGGTCAGACGCAAGGAAATGGCGCATTATAATTCGCAGCAGATGGGTGGCAATCCGCCGCCAATGCGTGGGGCATTCTCTCCAATCGACCCGCAACAGCACCAGCAATTTCAGCAGCAGCAGCCGCCGCAACAACAGCAACAGCCATACACGCAACAGCAGCACTACCCACAGCAACAGCAGCAACAATTCCATGCGCCATCTCCCAACGCGAATGCCGCCGGGTTTGGAAATTATGCATCTCCCTACAGCGCATTCACGCAGAACCTTCAGGGCAACCAGGCGGCGCAGCTTGGAATGCAGTTTGCAGGCAACGCAATGAATGCTATGCAGGAGAATGTTCAGCAGAACGTGGGCAAGTACGTCAGTATGCCTCAGCTCAAGCACTACTTTTCGGTATCCAACATGTACGTGCTTGCAAAGCTGCGCACACTCATGTTCCCGTGGCTCCAGAAGCACTGGCACAGACATGCCGAGCGCGACCAGACGGGGCAGGTGTCTGGATATAAGGCGCCGCGCGAGGACAACAACTCGCCTGACCTGTATATCCCGAGCATGGGGCTGGTGTCTTATATTATTGCTGTCGGGTTAGTCATTGGTCGTCTGGGCGTGTTCCATCCGGAGGACCTTGGGTTTACCGCCAGCTCGGCGCTAGGTATCGTGGTGTTTGAGGTGCTGCTGGTCAAGACTTTCTGCTATTTGCTGAATGTCGGCGCAGAGTTACAGTTCCTGGACATTGTTGCGTACAGTGGGTACAAGTTTGTTCCGACGATTGCACTGGTGCTCGTGAAGCCATGGGCGCCATGGTGGGCGACCTGGGGTGCGTTCTTCTATCTAGGTTTTGCGCTGGCGTTTTTCATGATCCGGTCTATGCGCTACGCGTTGATTCCTGAGTCCTCGGCTGTCATGGGTGTCAACACACATCGCAAGCGTCGGATCCACTTTTTGTTTGTTATCGCGATGATGCAGTTCCTGTATATCTGGATTCTGATACAGTTCAAGACATCGTGAAGAGTCAAAACTAAAATAAAATAAAGTTCAAGGTATTATGCGAAAAAAGGGTGATGTAGAAAAGAGGGCTACTACTCGCTGTTGTTTGGCCAGTCGCCGTCTGGCAAGTACTGGTCGAGTACGCGGCTCAGCGCGCCGCGAGTGACTTCGTCGTCCTGGATTTCGTCCTCGCTCGAGCTCGACGACATGCCGCTGAGCGACGACGCATCGTCGCTGTCAACGTCGTCGTGCTGTCCAAGCCCGGACTGATTGACCACCTCCATCGCGGCAGCAGCCGCAGCGGCAATGGCAGCATAGTCGGGGTTTGCTTGGTCGTCCACCACGTCCATCTGGTTGGCCTCGGCAAGCGCTGGCGCCTCATTAGGCAACATCTCATCGTCCGGGATGTCAAAGTCGTGCCTGACGATCATGCGGAGCAGCTTTTCTTCGGTCTGCAGCTTGAACAGCTTGTCGATAATCTCGGCCCGCAAATCCTTCAGCACCTGCTCTTCTCGCTGCAGCTCATTCTGTAGCTCTAGCCGCATGTCCCTGGGCGGACCACTTCGCTCGGCCTCTGGAACAGGGTGGCGCAATGATTGTGGCAGATGTGGAGGGATCTGCTGCTGGTCTGCGTTGTCTAGCATGCCCTCTTCGGTGGATTCCATGGCGCGAAGCGGTAGATGTAGTGATCCCTGCGCTAGACTGCCCGCTGCGACTGTCACATCGTCAAACAGCTCACCAAGCGCCTCTTCCTCCTCCTCCTCCTCATCTTCTTCCTCTTCCTCTTCCTCTTCTGCATCGGTCTCGTTGTGATTGGCGCCGTGGACAAAATTGTCTGTGGCATTTGTGTCATCGACTTCCATTCCCTCGACCTCCTCGCCCTCCTCGCTTCCTGCCCGCACTAGCTGCTTGGGACGCGCCTTCTCGAGCTGCAATGGCGGAGGCGCCAGACTAGACTTTTTCAACCTCGCCATATTCTCTGTTGTGCCGCGTTGCTTCCGTAGCTCCTCGCGCCGCTGCAAAATGCCATTAATGGTCTCAGCGTCAAACTCGGGCCAGTCAACGTCTTCAACGCACATTTCGTCCTTCTTCTCGCTGCCGCTGTTGCTAGTACCGTTGCGCTCGCGGATCTTTGACATTTTGATACGCAGGATCAGCTTCTTCTCCTTCTTCTCGAGCACCTCGTCCTCATTGGCACCTTCATCGGGGGCATAGTCGGCATCGCTCTCGCTATCGTCGTTTCCTTCCTCCTTGGACGCCCCGAGCTCGTTGTCAAAATCACCGTCGTGCAGGGCATCGACAAGCCGACGAAGAACCAGCGCGCGCTCGGAATTGTCCTGGGCCTTGTCGGATTTGCGAGACAGTCTACCGCGTTTTGGCGGTGCGGCAGGAGCCCTGTCGCTCGTGGGCGATGTCACAGCCTGGCTCCGTGTGCGAGCACTTCGTCTAAGCATGATTATGAGTAAGTGTGAGTAAATTCAAAAATGAGAGGAAAACTATATTATAAGGGCAAACGCGTCCATAATCGTATCGACTGTCGAAAACAGCCAAAAGCGAGGTTTATTCTTGAGATTAATTGATCAACAATCCTGCAATTATTGGCAGATCATCAGTATGCCGTCATCATCGTCAAAGCGGCGTTAGAACAAGGGTTGGGCAGAGATCCCGCCGGGCTTATTGCTCATCGCGAATCAATATATGCTTCAGATGCGGGCAAGTATCCCGTTCCCGAAGCATATATTCTTCGACATGTAGTTTGTTCGGCGAGTCGACCATGAGGTACTGCAGACGGGTGAGGCGGCTGACCAGATGGTTTAGACAATCGATGCCGAGAGCTTCGTTCGTAAAGTAGCAAAACTCAATGTTGAGTAGGGTCAGCGAGGAGCTGAGCGGGGATGAGTCTGAGAGGCGGAAGAACTCGCGCAAGCGATTGCCGAGCGTCGAGCAGAAGAGGATGGAGCCCAGGATGCATTGGAGGAGACAGGGTAGTGCGGGCAGCAGAGTTACCAGGTCTATAAACTTGATTCTGTAGATGTTGAGAGAGACGAGTGAGGGAAGAAAGGGTAGGGTTTTCGGCAGATTGTACTGCGGCAGGAGCTTGAGAACAGTGAGCCGATCGCCGTACTCGGGACCCAAGAGCTCGTCTATCCCGCCCATGTTCTCAGAATCACCGTCGGGGACGCCCAGCGTGAGGGACAAAACATCCGCCGAAATGCGGTCCAGCAGCCACTCAACCCCAGCCCTCGAGTTGATGTGCTCAAGGAGCCGCATGCTACTGAGTCTCTTTGGAAAGTCACAATTCCTGCAGATGACACTTGCGAGGTGGCAGTGTTGGACAGTGAGGGAGTTGAGTGCGGGGAAGGAGACACGACGGGTGGCCGAGGGATCGTCCCACTGATCCAGCGAAGGCAGGTAGCACCACCGTGGCTGGTCGTCGTGGTACGAGCCGCCTCTGTGCTTGCTAATGTAAAAGTTAAAGCACAGGCGCAGGTCAGTTAGGCTGTCAAAGCACAGGTGGTCGGCAGATGGCTCGGGCAGAGTAAAGTGGTTCCAGATGTACACGGGCGAGTAGATGGTCAGAGACAGGCTGCGCAGGGACGGCGGGCTGACGGCAGACAGGATGTCGTACTGTTTATCGGCAAGCACGACGTCCAGAGTGGTGAGGCTGGCGAGGTGCACAGGCGAGGTAAGGATGACGGGTGACAGAAGATGCAGGGAGCAGAGCGACTGGGCGTATGCAGCAATAAGCTCCGTGTAGAACAAGTCGCACCCCCTTGTATCCACTGACACATCAAGACGAAGCTCTGTCACATGCGGAGCCCTGTCGACCAGCAATGCAGCCAGCTGCCTCGCAACGTGCTCCCGCAAATCCCCTTGATGGTCGGCAGACCTTGAGAGCGTGGTGATGTCCAGGGAACGCACAGAGCGCAGAGCGGCGGGCAGCAGGGAGAACACGTGGGCCAGGAGCGCCGGCAGGTCTTCGAGGAAGCCAGCCGGGTAAGTGCTCAGCAGCAGGTACCTGGCATGGGTGGAGATGTCGTGGGCGTTGAAGGATGAGAGGTTGAGGCGCCAGGAGCCGAGCGCGGGGACGTCGACGGGCCAGGTGGTGTGGCCGGTGGATGCCGGTGGCGAGATGCCGCAGACACACAGGGCGCCGTGGACCAGCGGGAGGGACAGCTGCCGCCAGGCGCTGCACACGGAGAGCAGCGCCAGGCGCCTTGCCGGGTGCTGTGCGTTCTGCACGGCGTACCGCAGTATCTGCTCGTTGATAATGTGAGGCAGCGCGCCGATGTCGAACATAGGTTGGGTATTGTACAAATAAGAGTAGAGCAAATGAAGTCGGAAAAGGGCAAAGATGCGGTCCGGAGGATTTTCTCCACGCAGTCCCAGTGCATGATTTGCCTCTCGATCAGTGTGGTCGGCAGACGCCAAGCAGATGAGGCTGCAGAGAACAAGTCCGACTGCATGCCAGAGGTAGCAGAATGGCATACAAGAGAGTATTTGGCGAAATATCTAAGCAGTTCTTTTAAAGACACGAAAATAGGCGCTACAGCCAACACCATCGGGTCTCAGAAACAATTTCTCACCCCAGGGTCCGGTCGAGCTCATCCAGACGGTAGTGGAAGTCCGCAGCCACGCGATACGCAAACGCGCCCATGTCCTCATCCCACCAGCGCACGAGCACCCGCAGCTCGACGAGCAAAGTCAAAGCGCGCTCAACATCAGCGCAGCATACCAGGGGCGCGTACCTGCGGCGGACCAGCACGCGAGCTGATACACCAGGCCACTCCATCACACGCGCCAGCACGCCGCATACCAGCTCCCTGCGGAACATAAGCACGGGCTCGGTGATATTAAACCCGCAGCCGATGTACGGAAGGAACTCGCGTGTGCCGTTGGCCTGCGCCAGCTGCACGCACCAGTGCCGGTGGAACATGGCGGGCGCGACGAAGCGCTCGTCTGAGCTGCCGACGCTGTAAAGCCGCTGCTGCGAAGCCAGCCGGCGCAGCGCCAGCATGGCCTGCGGCGTCGTGGCTAGGCTGCTGGCAGATTCGATGCCGCGCGTGGTGGCCAGCAGACGGCAGAGCTTGGCGAGCTCGGCGGGCGCCACGCCCAGCGGGCCCATGGCGCCGGCCACGCGGCACGCCAGCTCAACGCCCTCCTCGCTTATCCCTTCATCCTCCTGCACCATCTCCTCTTCTGCTGAGTCCTGGAGGTGTGCGTGGATCACGCCGACGTCAAAGTGCAGCAGCCCGCCGACCTTCTGCTTGCGGAAGCCCGCCAGGGCATCCATCCCTTGTCCGCAGTGCGCGGCGAACACCGGCCGCAGCCACACCCTTCCCTGGCCAACGGCGCGGCACACGTGTGCAAACTCGCCAGCCGACAGGTCGTCCACGGGCAGCACGCCCAGGGCCGCGGCATGCTGCCACACGGGGCGCTCCAGGAAGCCGGCGGGCAGGCCGGGGGCGCGCACGGCGGCCAGGAAGCGGTCGGTGGCCACCATGCCGGAGCCCACGGAGTCGCGGGCCGACGCGCCCGTCGACAGCCCGACGATGCCGTGGCGCGCCAGGCCCTCGAGCGCCCGCGTCGCCGCGTCCTCGCGCGCGCTCAGCAGCGCGTGGCCCAGCGCCGCGTCGTAGCTCGCCGGCGGCGCCAGCGCCAGGTCGGTGGCCAGCGCCTGCATGCAGGCCACGTGCGCGTAGCGCGCCGCCGGGTCGTCCGAGCCATCCTCGACGTCTTCGTTGCCCGGCGCGCTGACGCGGCGCGCCAGGTCGTCGAGGTCGACGAGGCGGCGCACGGGCAGCTCGGCGGCCATGGCGTCGGGGAGGCGCAGCGGCGGGGGCGCCAGCGGGGGGTCGTCCAGCAGCCCGTCGACGAGCCCGGCGATGTCGAGCGCAAGGGCCTCGGCCGGAGCGCCGCGGCCGGCGTGCAGCGTCAGCATGCCGGCGTAGGCGACGCGGCGGCGGGCGCGCAGGCCGGCCGGCGCCGCCAGCGCGTCCTCGGCGAACTCGGCGTCGACGTACGGCGCGGCCTTCCCGCGGCTGCGGCGCTCGCGCGGCGCCCGCGCCACGTCGTAGCGGTACTCGTTGCCCCACATGGTGGCGGGCAGGCGGTAGCGGAAGGTGCGCGTCGGGCGCAGCGACACGGCGGCCGCGCTGGGCGCGTCGGGGCGGAAGGCGCCGGCGGGGATGTCGCGGTCGTCGACCAGCACCACGGCGGGCGCGCCGGCCAGCTCGAGCTCGTCGGCGTACCGCGCCTGCAGGGCGTCGAGCGAGTGGGCGCGCAGCGTGGCGCGGAAGTGGTTGGCCGCCGCGTGCAGGTCGAAGTCGCGCAGGTCGGGCGCGTCGGCGAGCAGCCCGGCCTGCACGGCGTCGCGCAGCACGCAGGGCCACAGCGCCTGCAGCGACGCGGCCATGGCGGCGTACGCCGGGTCGCGCGTCATGCGCCACCAGCGGTTGCGGATGCCCTCGCTGGGCCGCAGGATATGCGCGCGGTTGGGGAACAGCGCGCTGAGGCTGTGCAGCAGGAACGGGTGGCGGTGCGTGCGCGCGTGGTGGCGCAGCACGGCGTACGCCACGGCCACCATGTTGGACTCCGACTCGGACCACGGCCGCCGCCGCGCCCGGCCGCTGGGCGTCGGCCCGGCGGCAGCCGCCGTCGCGCGCGCGCCGGGCCGGGCCGGGCCGCCGCCGGGCCGGGCCGCCGGCGCCGGCTGCTGCTGCAGCGCGCGCGCCTTGGCCAGCTGGATCTTGCGCGCGACCAGGCGCCGGCGCTCGCCCTGGCGGCGGTTCTCCAGCGACATGCGGCGGCAGTGCACGTTGCGCAGGTAGTGCAGCGCCACGTCGGCCGACACGCCGGCGGCCGCGGCGGCGTCGCGCGCCAGGGCGCCGCCCTCCAGCAGCGCCGCCAGCCCGTGCGCGTCGGCCTGCGCGCCCAGCTCGCGCGCCGCCTCGGCCGACACGGCCACGCGGCGCTGCCAGCACCGCGGCTGGTCGATGCCCAGCAGCACGTGCGACCCGGGCAGCCGCGGCGCCGCGCCCTGGTGCAGCCGCTCGAGCGCCGCCCAGTACGCGCGCCGCCCGCCCGCCGACAGCGCGTCGAACGTGCGCCCGTCGGCGAACTCGGCCGCCGTCCGCCCGTCGGCCACGCTGGCCCGGCTCAGCAGCCGCGCCGTGCCGGCCACCTGGTACCACATGGCCACGCGCGACGCGCGCGACGCGGCCAGCGGCGGCAGCGCGCACGCGTCGGGCGGCGCCGCGAACAAGCCCGTGGCGCGCGCCGCCGTGTCCAGCGGGCACAGCAGCCGCAGCACGCACAGCCCGCTGATGTACTGCTGCAGCAGCATGCGCGTGCGCGGCGCGCGCGCCGCCACCCGGGCGTGCAGCGCCGGCGGCAGCTGCGCCAGCGGCGTGGCCAGCCGCCGCTCGATGGCCGCCAGCGACGCGTCGCCCGCATCGCTGCCGGCGCCCTCGCCGCGGCGGATGAACGCCTGCGCCGCCGGGAAGTTGGCCAGCCCGCCGCACATCTTGAGCAGCAGCTCCAGCGGCATGTGCGTCAGGAACACGCTCGACCGGAACGCGCCGTTGGCCAGCACCGCCGCGCCGTCGGCCGCGCGCACCTGGCCGGCCACGAACGCGTGCAGCTCGGCGAACCGCTCCATGCGGAACGCCGCGCCCACCAGCCGCGGCGCCACGCGGTGCCACGCGTCCGCCTCGGCTGCGCCGGCGCCGGCGCCCGCCAGAATCTGCGCCTTGCGCAGCCGGCGGCCCGTCGTGCCGCGCGCCCGCAGCCGCTCGACCCGCAGCACCGCCGCGCGCCACTGGGCGTCGCGCTCGGCCGCGCCGGCCGTGCGCCGCACCGCCTGCGCCAGCGCGTCGCCGTCCGCCACCTTGCGCGGGTACGTCAGCACCGTGGCCTGCCGCAGCGCCCGCCGGTCCGCCAGCTCGGCGATGAACGCCCGCACCACCGGCCCGTCGGGGTCCTCCGACGCCGCCAGCGCCAGCTGCTCCGACGCCCGCTGCGTGATGCTGGGCGTCGCCAGCCCGTCCACCACGCGCAGCCGCGCCTGCCCGCGCCGCGCCATCGCCGCCACCGTGCGCAGCAGCGTGCGCCGGTCGATTGCGTGCTGCTGCGCCGCCTGCACGTGCGCCTGCGTCACGCCCGCCGCCGCCCGCCGCTGCGAGAAGAACGCGCGCACCGCCGTGTTCAGCCGCCCCACCCACGTCTGCCCGCACGCGATCACCCGCTCGGCCTCCAGCATCGCCAGCATCACGTGCTCGCGCACCATCTGGTTGACCGAGATGCGCCGCGCCGCCGCCTGCGCCACCAGCGCCGCCATGTCGACGTCGGGCGGCGTGGCGGCCGCCGGCTCAGGTTGGGGCTCGGGCTCTGCCTGCGGCTCAGCCGCCGCCACGCCAGCCGCCGCCACGCCAGCCGCCGCCATGCCAGCCGCCGCCACGCCGGCCGCCGCCTCGCCAACGCCCTCCAGCGCCGCTATCGCCACGCGCGCCCGCGGGTTCGCGTAGTAGCGCTTGCGGCGCTCGCGGCCGACAAACTCGTCGACCGAGTGCACCAGCACGCCGGCGTCGCCCGCAGCGCCCTGCTCGGCCGCCATCATCACGCCGGCCAGCCTGCCGGCCTCGTCGAGCACCGGCGACTTCTCCAGCTTGCCCAGCACGCGGCCCAGGCCCTTGGCCGTGACGCCGCGCACCATCCACTGGATGGCGCGTGCCACCGTGCCGTGCGTTCCGGACAGCGCAATCAGCCGGAACACCTGCGCCTCGATCGCCACGATGGACGCCGCCCCCGGCCGCCCGCCGCCCACCGACTGCAGGAACGCGATCTCGTCGCGCTCCTTGCCCATCGGCTGCTCGCCGTCGGAGCCCGCCGCGTCGGTCTCGGAGCCGCTCGACGCCGCGCCGTTGGCCGGCCTGTCGCCGCCAGCGCCGCCGCCGGCGCCTTGGCCCGCCTGCTGCCGGATGCCGAGGCGCTGCCGCGGCGCTATCTTCTTGGTGTACGCCTTGACCAGCCGCAGGCACCGCCGGTACGCGTAGCCGTCCGCCAGGCGCTTGCTCGTGCGCCGGGCCACCCGCCGCACCGCCTGCTCGTCCGACGACGACGAGTCAGCCCCGCCCGCCTGCTCATGCCGTCGCCGCCGCTTGCGGCTGCCGCTGGGCGGGAGAACGTCGCCGTGGGCGTATGCTAAATCGCGGGTCCGCGTGTGGGCTTGAGGCTGAGGCTGGTCCTGGGGCTGATCCGAGGCCTGGCTCTGGCTCGGTTTTTGATCGAGAGTCTCCGTCTGATTCTGATTCTGATTCTGATCCTCGCCCTCGCCCTCGTCCTCGTCCATGGCATCACTGTTCTCGACAGCACCGTCCTCAGCACCCTCGGCATCACCACCCTCAACACCCTCGCCCTCAGCCCCCGTCGTGACCCGCATCTTCACCCGCAGAATCTCGATGAACCCGCCATCCATCAGGTAGCGGATTGCCCGGTGGAAGTACCTGCGCTGCCTGCGGTCGAGCCAGTCGATATTCACCGCCGCCATCACGTCGTTCTCGACCATCAGCCCGCTGTCCGACTTCTCCAGCACGTCCGTTATCATCTTGCGCACCCCGCGCTTCGCCAGCCGCGCCATCAGCTTCAAATGCGCATCCGCCTCGTTGGCCCCTGCCTCCGGGCCCTCTTCCTCCTCCTCCTCCTCCTCCTCCTCATCCACGCTCTCGTCCTCTTCGTTCTCGTCGTCGTCTTCGCCGGCCGTGAATATCCGCAGCCTGATCAGATTCGTGTGCCTGCCCGTCGTGTAGGTCGTCTCCTTGACCACCAGGCCCTCGAGGTCCAGGAGCTTGATATAGTGGAATGCCTGCCGCGCGTCGACGCCCACCATCTTGGCCAGGTCCTGCTGCGTCAGCCCCTTGCCCCGCGCCCGACAGAGCATCTCGAACGTCTTAAGCGCCATCTCCGAATTGACCACCCTGATGTTGCCCTCCGATCTCCCGAACGCACAGCGGTACGACAGCGCACTGGACGCCCGCACCGCCAGCCGGGGGTACTTTTCCTGCACCTGCGCCAGAGTCAGCCTGAGGAACCCCGCGCCACCTGCCTCCGCTTGTGACTCCGCTTCCGCCTCCGCTTCCGACGAGCTGCTGAACACAGTCTCGTCGTCCTGGAAGAACGTCATGTGCTGCATGCGCGCGATCAGGGGCCATAGATACTCCTGCAGGGCCTGGTCCACCACTGTCGCCGCAGAGCCCCGCGGCCTCCCCGCCTGGTCGAGAAGCTGCTGCTGCGCCTGCGACACGTACTTCCACACCACGTCGAGCGTCGCGCCTCCGCTGCAGTCCAGCGCTATCTCGCGCTGCACCGTCTCGACAATAACGTCCATGTTGCAAGTGTCGGCTTTGCCTTTGTCTCTGCTGTGGGGAAAGGGAAAATGCACGTGCGCGAATTTGAAAAGGCAAGAAAAAAATATAAAGTGCAAAAATTATTATTTTTCTCTTCAGTGAAGACGAGAAACTCCAAGTTCAACCCCTGTTCTTGACAGCAAATTTTTTTCCCGCCCCCTCCTCCACGTGACTATGCCAAAACAGCGCACGCTGCCTACTGCTCTCGATTGCATCCAGATCACTCTGGAACGAAGCTATAACGCTCAGATGCCATCTGCACGCACATAGACCACACACACACACACACACACATACACCATGTCCGACTCTGACGACATCGATCTGTTTGCCGAGCTGTCCGCCGAGGACCGGCTGGAGCTCGACCGTCTGAACACCCAGCGCCAGCGCCAGCACGACGACACATCTGATCCAGCAGCAGGCCCATCGACGCTGAGTTTCCAGCGCCGGCGCTACCTCCAAAACGCCTTCACGCCCACGCCCGCCACCCTTTGTCTCAAGAGCCAGCCGCCGGTAAACCTGGGCCAGCCGTTCAGCCCCGCCGAGCGGCAAGCCATCCTGGCCATGCTGCGCACGCACACGGGTGCCCAGGGTTGGACACAAGGCCGGCACGGCGCCTTCCCCACGCGCGACATCCCCCTGGCCGCCCTCCCCTCGGCCGACTCGGTGCGTTCGACGCTGGCCGCCTACCTGTTCCCGCAGCTCGAGAAGCGCACTGGCATTTCGCGGTCGTTCTGGGCGTTCCGCGATCTCTTCGTCATCGGGTACCATGCGGAGAACCAGCGCGCGCTTGAGGTGCATACGGACGGGTGTCTGGCGTCCTTAACTATGCTGCTTAATGAGCCCGATGAGTTTGCCGGCGGCGGCACGTATTTTGCTGACTTTGGGATGCTCATCAGGCAGACGCCGGGCGATGCCTGGGTGCACGACGCCAAGTTGCGACACAGCGGCGTCGAGATCACCGAAGGCGTGCGCATTGTCCTGGTAGCTTTCATGGACACTGTTGGCGGGATTACAGAGAGAGTTTATTAGATAAAAATGTATGATTTTATTTTGTGGTTAGCATACGCAGGCGATCGAGCCGTCGGGCTGGCACTCGCATTGCCCGATCTCGTGGCACTCTCCGGGGAACGGCGGCTTGAAGATCGGCCCGCCGTGCTCGGCCACGCACTGCTCGTATGTCGGAGGCGATGGCGGCGTGCTGGATGCTGGCGGCTCGGAATCTCTCGGTGTGCCGGCGGGCAGGGCATATGCGGTGGCGGCAAAGACGGCGAACAGTACGGCGGTCAGCTTCATCGTGTACGTGCGTTATGTTGTTGTTGTTGTATATGAATAAAATAATACGAGAAAGTCAAAAATGTTCTATGGAAATTATGATACAAGAAGAGTGTAAACTTACAGTTGGATCGTGTGTTGGGTTTGTGGAATCTTGGGTAGCAGAGGGCGGGGAACGTTGCTGCTTTTATACTCTGGCGATTGATCCGCTCGCTACTCGGGCGAAACAGGGCAGGTGGTGCGAAGAAGAAGAAAAAACAGCACAGCACAGCACAGCAGAGGCGCACAGCCATTTTCTCTTCTTCTATTGCTCCACACATGAATGGGGAGGGGATGCTATGCACAATGAACAAAGCAGACGTCCAAGAATAGCTCTCAGAGAGCACAATATCCGAAGCCAAGCCGGCGAGTACAACGCAGAAAAAAAAACGCATAGTTGTCAAACTACACAATCTAAAAAATACTAATCCCATGCTATGCCGCACACGGAGCAGCCCGGGATGCAAGGGTGTGTGGTGCTAGAGAGGGGCTTTTGCAATGCAATTAATCCGGGCGTCATGGGTATCATATGATCTATGCGGACCCGTCCTTAATATAGATCGAAGCCGCAACTTGTGACGCCCGCCTTGTATCATATTAATAGGTCACGCCTTATCCTACGTTTTTTCTCGCCACGCGCCCGCCTCCTGGTTAAGGCTGTCCAAATTGTTGCCAGTTTGTATATTTTCTTAATACCTCACAATGAAACAATCAGCGTTACTACACCCGTCCCCCTCCACTCTCCGCCGCCTCCCTAAACCGACACTGCATGCGCTAGTCAGCTGCGCACAGACACGCAGTTCGATATCAGTCAAAATATATCTTAATCCGCATGCTGTCTGTGATATTACGCTGGAATGACTAGAACTACTAGGATTTGTTAGAGTTAAAACGCTCTGACCAAAAACCTATGTAATCACTAAGCCCGCTGGCCGTATAAACGATAGACACGCGACGAAAAAGAGGAGATGTTGGACTGGTAGCGCAGCATCGCCGGCCATCTAGCGCGAATGGCAGGAATCATTAACCTCCATGATTAGCATGATTTAATCGAGTGATGCTGATGCCTTTTCTCCTTGACCCGTGTTGTTGTCTGCACTTGCTGTATAGACAGGCTTCGACTTGCTTCTGTTTTAAAAAAAAGTGCTAGTCGTGGTTTACTCTTAAAAAGAAATGCATTCCCTTATTTAAAAAGAAACCTCGCTCTCCTCTTTATCTGCACACCTCTATTACACTTACATTATTCGAATTTGCTAACGACACACATACACAGATGACCAAAGCCGATGAGCTGCAGAAGCGAGTCGACACGCTCCAGAACCAGCTGCGCAAAGCCGGCGACCACCTCAAGCGTCTAGCTTCCGAAAACGAGTCCCTCACAGAGCAGGTCGAGAGGCTCACCGAGCGCGAGTCTGAAACCACAAGGGCGACAACCCAGGAGAACAAGGCCCTGAAAGAGAAATGCAACGCGTCGCAGGCAACGATTGCCCGGCTCGAGGCGCAGATCGTCGAGGCTGCCGAGAGCCAGCACAGTCGTGTCGATGGAGCGGATGATGATGCTCGGCGGCTACACGAGTGGGAGGAGGCGGCGCGGGAATGCACGAAGGAGCTGGGGATTCACACGGATAGTGGTGATGGTGGTGTTGCCGAAGGTCCTGCGATATTCAGCGCCATAAAGAGCCACATCGAATCGGCGATTAGCTCCAAGGACTCGGGCTACGAGGGCGACGGCACTGAGGATCTGACAGCCGAGATAGCCCAGCTGCGCCTGGACTTTGAGAAGGAACGCGATACGAGATCTAGTCTTGAGTCAGCAGTCAGTCAGGCACTAGAGAATATCGAGTCCCTAGGCTCGGTTCCAGACACGCTGCCCGAATCGATATATTCCGGCTTTGAACGCATGCTAAATGACAAAAGGTCGGCCCTGGAGGCCTGCAACCGGATCGACGAGCTCGAGACGCAGCTCCAGGATGCCAAGGAGCAGACACGAGATGTCACCGAGGCACGCGAGGAGCTGAGCAGAGACTACGACCTGCTACTCGAACGCATCGGCACGATGAAGGACGCGCTCAAAGCAAAGATGAACGCCGAGTCGGACGAGCTCAAGCGACTGCGCAAAGAGCTCTCAGACTCAAAGGCCGCGACATCGTCAACAATATCGCAAAAGGACAAGGCCATCAGGAGCCTCGAGACATCCCAGAAGAAGGTACAGCGGGAGCTCGACGACACCAAGCGGGTGCTCTGGGAATGCCAGGAGCTGGCCAGCCGCGCGCAGTCAGAGCTGACAGATACCGCCAGCGAATCCGACAGGCTTGTCTCGGAGCTGCGCACAAAGTTGAAAATAGCCGAGGAGCATCTGCGCTCAGAGTCTTCGCTGCGCGAGCAGCTTGAGGATCGCGTCGAGCAGCTGCAGAATGACTTCAACCACGCACTAAATTCTGAAAGCCAGTGGGTCGGCGAGCGCGAGGTGCATCTAGTCACGATCCAGAATCTGCAGAGCGCCCTCGAGAACCTGCAGGAGTCCAAGGACGCCGAGGTGGATATGGCGGTCGAAAGGCTGCGCGAAGAGCTGCGCTCGTGTACAAAGGAGCAGAGGGCGGCTGTTGCGCGCGCAGAGAAGGCAGAAACCAGGCTGCGCAAGATTGAGCTGACCGGTACGTCTGCCGAGCAGACCCAGCAAAAGATCAACAGCCAGCAGACCGAGATCGAGCGTCTCCGCCACGAGGTTGCGGTGCTAAAGGATCACCTGAACGAAAGCATGCGCCGGCTGCGCGAGGAAAGCAGCGAGTTCAACCTGGACAAGCGCGTGATCACCAACCTGATCGTTGGGTTTCTGGCACTGCCCTACGGCGACTCGAAACGATACGAGATTCTGCAGCTCATGTCGAGCATCCTTCAGTTCACCGAAGAGCAGCAGCAAAAAGTCGGACTCATCCGCAAAGCCGGTCGGCGGGTGCCTCTCCAGCAGTCGTCGGCCTCGCAGCCAGGAACACCTATCTCCGAGGCTGCCGACACTCCGCCTGCGCAGCTAGAAACCAAGGACTCGTTCAGCGACCAGTGGATATCGTACCTTCTGCGCGAGTCAAGCGGCAACCGGAACCGGCGGTCTTGATCATGCTCGACTTAATCAAAATTGCTTATTAAAGTTCCCCTCGTCCCAAAGCAGGAAATATCACGTTTTGCGCTCGACTTTCCCACGCCGCCATTGCGTCTGAGAAAGACCTGTCTTGTCTGGATCCTTCGTCTCTTCTCTACTTTGCGCACCATTTCTAAACATCGTATATTTATACTAGCATGAACACTCTTCGTATCGCCACCGCCGCGACCAGACTTCCACGCCTGGGCCGAATCCTTGGCCAGCCAGCCCGCGGCTACGCCAGCAAGTTTATAAAGTACAACTGGGAGGACCCGCTGCTTCTTGACTCGCAGCTGACCGAGGAGGAGCAGATGGTCCGCGACACCGCGCACACCTACGCCCAGCAGCACCTCCTCCCGCGAGTAATCCAGGCCACGCGCAAGGAAACCTTTGACACGCAGATAATGCGCGAGATGGGCGAGCGCGGACTTCTAGGCTCGACCATCCAGGGCTACGGCTGCGCGGGCGTTTCGCACGTGGCATACGGTCTGGCAGCACGCGAGATCGAGCGGATTGACAGCGGATATCGCTCGGCCATGAGCGTTCAGTCCTCCCTGGTGATGCACCCGATCAACGAGTTTGGCTCGCCCGAGCAAAAGGAGAAGTATCTTCCGCTCCTCGCCACCGGTGAAAAGATCGGTGCATTCGGCCTTACGGAGCCCAACCACGGAAGCGACCCTGCAGGTATGGAGACCACCGCTCGCCGTGACGGCTCGGTCTACCGCCTCTCTGGCAGCAAAATGTGGATCACCAACTCGCCTGTGGCAGACGTGTTTATCGTCTGGGCCAAGAATGCAGAGGAGAACGGCAAGATTCGCGGGTTTATTCTCGAGCGCGGCATGAAGGGTCTGAGCACACCTGTTATCGACGGCAAAATGGCTCTGCGTGCCTCCGTCACCGGAATGATTCTGATGGACGATGTCGAGGTCCCAGCAGAAAACATGCTCCCCGACGCTGCAGGACTCAAGGGGCCCTTCAGCTGCCTCAACAAGGCGCGTTTTGGAATTGCGTGGGGCGTGCTTGGTGCAGCGGAGAACTGCCTGGATGTTGCACGCAACTACGCACTCGACCGCAAACAGTTTGGCGTTCCCCTGGCGAGATTCCAACTCGTTCAGGCCAAGTTGGCACTTGCGCACTCGGAGATAGCCCTCGGACTACAGTCGTGTCTGCGCGTTGGCCGCCTTATCGACGAGGGTCAGCTCGCTATCGAGATGATCTCGCTGATCAAGCGCAACTCGTGTGTCAAAGCGCTCGAGATCAGCCGCAACATGCGCGATGTTCTGGGCGGCAACGGCATTGCCGACGAGTTCCACATCATTCGCCATCTGAACAACCTTGAGGTTACAAACACCTACGAAGGAACGGCCGATATTCATCTTCTGACACTCGGGAGAGCCGTTACCGGGATCCCAGCATTCACTGCCACAGACTAAACATATTTAATGTCATAATAAACACTTTTTTACATTCGCCCAAGAGCAAGCGACAGCTCAAGCGATGCCTTCCGAACCGGTAAGGCTGCGTCCAACTTCGACGAGATAACCATTTCGGTATAGTAGTGACTGATACGCCGACGCATATCTGCACTTGTGATGCGCAGATGGGGCTGGAGTAGCAGAAGCAAGTTCAAGAACGTCAGCCGGGTGGTGGCATTCATATGGTTGGCAGCCACTACCTCGGGACGCGCCGCCGCATTGCTGTTGTTGTTATTGTTTGTGCCCATGTTCTCGCTCGATGCCTGCGAGTTTGGCGGCTCGCGGCCACCCAACCGGCTGCATTTGAGATAGCGGTCGATCAGCATGATCCAGAGGCATTCGTCGTTGGCTTCGCCGGTGCCCATGCATGCACGCGGGAACTGAGGCACATAGAGGCGCACCAGGCTGTAGAACGTCGCTGCATACATGTCGAGAGTCGTCGAGCTTGTAGACAGCGTCAGCAGCGGGCCTGCAAGCTCGCTCCAGCCAGCAGCAGAGTTTTCGTTGGTTAGGCTAGGAACAATGTCGGACGAAACCTCGCGAGTCCACTCGAGCAGTGCACGGATAGCCTGTCCACACCAGCGCTCGCGCGAAATCAGCTTCACAATCAGCTCGAACGCGTTAACCTCCTTGAGTACTCGACAGCATGGCGCGCCGCCGTTAGCCAGACCAAGAATTATTAGTCGGCCACACTTTGACAGGGTCGGCGCCTCCTTGAGCTGTGCAAAGTCCATCGCTGCCGAGACGAGGTAGGGATGCTGTGTAGCCATTGTGTTCTGACGATCAAGCGAACTGCTGCACAGGCGCAGCACCGTGCTCATCACGTACTCGCGGTACGCGAGCGCAAAAGGCGACTTGAGCAGCATAACGCTGACCGAAAATATGCCTGCCTTATCCAGAATGTCCAGACTCGCTGGGTTTTTGGACAGGAACCGAACACCATGGATTACCAGCACAACCGCCTTGCGTGGATATTGGTGCAGATGCATAAATATGTACTCGAGGATGTCTGAGTCACAGATGGCATCCTGAAGCGAATCGATTCGACGGATAATCTCGTTAAGCAGGCGACTGGTAACGATAAGAACGTCGCAGACTCCGTGGTAGACACGGTCCATCACAGTCGACTGGCTATTCTGGCCACCAGTGTCCGAGCCGTTTGTGCTGGATTGACCGCTTGACGGTAGATGGCATGCCTCGCCGTACTTTGCAAATACGCGGTTGAGCAAGTGTATTATGTGGGACTGCGATAGCAGGTCGCCCATGTCGGCCGCCGACATATCAGATGGCATCGTCTTGGAAATGACCAGAGACATAAGAGATGTGACAACACGCGAGAGCTGCGTCGCTGCCACCGATACGTCAAGCTCGACAAGCAGCCCGATAGTCTCGCAGAGAGCGAGAATTCCATCTGCTGCCAGCAGCATCTGGATAGGCGCCAGGTCTTCTGATCGACACAGCCGGCTTATAAACCCAATGGACTCGGCCTGCAGCTCGGCAGTATGGATGGAACTCTGCTGCTGGAGCTGGAGCTGCGGCTGACGTTGAATAGTCTGGAGGACCAGAGGAAGTATGCCGTGCAAGCAGAATGTTCGCGAATACCGACTGTCCATATGGCAGAGGCGGTTGACGAGCATGATGAGATTTTTGGCTGCATTCGGGTTGTTTTGGTGGGCCCGTATTGCGTCGACAATTGACCGCACACGCCAGTCCTGACATGCCGAAAAGACACCACGACCTTCACGGAGAAGGATCACAAGCTGCTGACAGTGCCGCACTGTCAGGTCTTCGCGAGTGCAGCCGCGGAGCTCGGATATAATGCTGCCAATATCCTGCACCCATCGAATCTCCGTCTCACGCCGCAGACGCTCTTCGGAGGCCTTGCTTGGAAAGCCTGGAGGCATTGTATCGCGCGTGTCTGGAGCCCTTGGGCGAGGATATGCTGACTTTTGCTTCTGATGATGGTACTGGTGCTGCTGGTGGGCCTGGCCATGTCGCTGGCCATAATGGTGTTGGTGCTGGTACTGATGATGATGCTGGTTTTGATGCTGGTGCTGTTGTTGGTGGTGCTGCTGCTGGTATGTGAGCATGGGGAGCTGCTCGCTTGATGCACTGGGAGTATCTATAGATGCCTGGCTTGTATCCCGCTGATGTGAGCCAGAGCCATGTGCAGACACTAGGTGGGCGGATGACGAGTGCGCAGCAGCATCCTGGCGGAGCCCTAGCGACGGTCGCTTTGACGACGAATCGTTCATAGCATCAAGCCTTACGTCGCTCGTGCTCGCATAGTATACCGAAGAGCCCGAGACACGCCCTCCGTCAATATACTCGAGCGTGTCGGCGTACCCGTTCTCGTTGGACGAAGTGCTGTTGCGACCATCATTGTATTCAGCCAGCGTATACTCTGCCGAAGATAGTACGGTACCAGCATTCGTCATTGCAGCCATACGTGGCGAAGGCGGGCTGGTATGTGGGCGTAGCTGCAAGGATGTTGCGCCCTGACCATTAGCCGGATCGGACACGGCCCTTTCAACAGGAGCAGCCATAAAATGCGGGTGATCAGCATCCTGCGCATCTGTCGCCAACGTGAGCGAAAGTTTCCTAGGACCAACTGCGGGGGACATTGGGGCACCAATAGACTGCGGGTACTGTATTCCAGGTCGCGACTTGGGCTTTAGCTGCAAGGCATCGAGGTTCTGGAAAGCGTTCTCCCAGTCGTCACCGCTGTCCTCCTCGTATGCGGCGATCGACGACACCGTTCTGCGCGTGGTACTGTCATTAGAATTCGATATGCCCATAGATGAGACACCCGATATGGCGCCAGATACATCTTCTCGAGCCCTCGCGGATCCGTAGCTCGTGTTCAGATTGCCGCTGCTGCTGTTCATTGCGCTATAGCTGTTGTAGTAGCTATTGCTGTTACTGATGCTGCTATTGCTGTGCTGTAGGTGACCATTGCTGCCGCTGTTTGCGTAGTAGTTGTTGCTGTTGATGCTGAAACGCTTTACATCGCGAGGAGACGAATTCTGGAGAACCTGGTTCCACTGGGTAATAGCACGGATATCCCTTTCGTAGTTTCTATGCGCCTGCCCCTCGCGCTGCTGCTCGCGCTGCTGCTCCCGAAGACACGTGCGGATCCACTCGTGACAGCGCAGCTCGTCGGCAGCTGCTCGAGCGGATGGCACATGCACAAGACACTTTGAGAGAAAGTCTCGTAGCTGCACCGATATGTTGTGTGGAAACGGCGGGTGTTCGTCCTGGCCGATGCGAAACATGGCTGCCATTGGCTGTAGGTCCTGGTACGGCGCCTTGCCGTCGACAAGCTGGACAATGGTGCACCCCAAGCTCCATATATCCGATGCTGTTGTAGCGCCCTTGAGCTGCAGAACCTCGGGTGCAATCCAGTATGGCGAGCCAACAACCGTATTCATGCCATTCTGTACGCGTGCGACGCCAAAGTCGGCCAGCTTAACGATGCCCTCCTTGAGCAGAAGGATGTTGCCCGGTTTGATGTCGCGGTGGAGAATGGCGTTGCTATGCAAGTACGAGAGACCATCGAGGATCTGTGCCACATAGACGCCGACTAGATTCTCGGGAAACTTGTTAAACTTGCGAAGGATGTTCTGTAGCGAGCCTCCCTCGCAGTACTCGAGGATGATGTCCAGCTCGTCTTCGGTCTGCTCGTACCCAATGTACTTTACAATGTTCGGGTGGTGTAGGTCGCGCAGCATGTCAATCTCCTTTCTTGCTGCCTCGATTTCATCGTACGAGCTGAACCCCTCCTTGCGAATCTGCTTGATCGCAACCACGCCACCCGTCCGTAGATTGATGCCGCGGTACACCGATCCAGCTGCGCCCTTCCCAATAATATCCTCGAGTTGCTACCAGCTTGTTGGGATATAGCGGTCATGGCATTAGTATGATGTGCAGCATAGAGTGCAGGTGTGGAGAAGACTCTATATGGTCGAGCAATTGTAATTGATGACAGTGTCTGCGTGACCACATAAATAGGGAGGCAGCAATAGTGTACATAAAGAACCAAATGGCAGGACACGACCAGCTTGCTCTTTTGATGTTTAAGCACAGGCATGAATTCGAAAGGACCGTGCTGAATTCGCACAGCACGGTGGTAGCTGAGAGCCAAACACGATATCTTACATATTCGCCTATCCGACGCGACTCGCCCATTTTCGGTAGCTGCCCGGTGTGTGTGGTTAATACCGTTTAGCTGAATTGAGAATGTTCCAACGCGGCTCTGTCGTCTCGTCTGCGCTCGCCAACTAGTGGATAGTATCCTTTTTGCTTTTTGCTATCGTCCAGACAAGGTCGGACCTCTGCAGTACTAGACTATGTGCTTACAATGACCCGAATTTACAAGACAAATTACAGAACAAGAAGGAAAAAAAGCTACAAGAAAAATAAACCAAAATGAACAAGGATATGAAGTTTAAGAATGAATGTGTGAAGGGGAGGGAGAAGAGCTAAACCCAGAAACAACATTCACCATTGTTTTTTCACAGTGGCAATGCGCGAGGTTGCGATTTTCCGGAGAGTTGCAGGATTGCATAAAAGCGAGGAACTCGCTGAACCATACAATTGTAGAAAACGGCAAGGGTGAGAAGCAAATGCCCAAACACGTGTTGCCTGGTTTCTACTTGACAGCACAAGAAGCATGCAAGTGAGCTGGCTCCATAGTTGTATTTTTTGTAAACATCTCTTTCAGTATGCATGCTGCTGCCGTTGTCTTGCCAAGAACAGGCCAAATTTAGAGCAGATGACAAAGCTCTGGTATCAGGCGCGTGAGCAATCGGTTACTGTTGTCGATTATCGCTAAAAGAAAGCGATATAAGGTTGCCACAAGTATTGATCGTCCTCCCTTTGTAGCAACGATGTGCATCTCTTTCGGGTGGTTCTGCGAAGGAATCCGCAGCAGCGCTGCAAGGCGCACAAACAAGATTATAGGCCTTCTAATCGGGATCACAAGTCTCGAACACTGATAAAATCTCGCTCGGAACAATTGGCGAGAGGTAATATCAAGGATGCAGCCGAACATCCCGAGGGCAGACAGAGCAACCCACAAGCTATGCATGGCAAGAGTGAGTATCCTGCACAGTATTTGTGCGTGACCTCTGCTGACCCGGCTGCCGCGGATATTATGCTTATCGCAAGAGCTCAGAGATTGTGCAAAGCGCACTGCATTTCTGGTCATTTGAGGAACCCAGGATCTGCCGGTGCGCCGCTGGGCTTATGCCCGCGAGCGCTGGAAATCCTGGATCCTTATTATGTCCGACTTGCTGCATATTATGTGCTTCATTTGCTTCAATCTACATCCTTCTTTTTGGGGGGTCCTCGTATATAAAGCAAATGCGTTCGGACATGCGTGTATGCATGTCTCTGCGACGCGTCCTTCTTCCTCCCAAGACTCTCGGTCGTGAGGCTCTGACCGAGGGGCATTTAGGGAGAAGACATTATCTGCGCCAGCATGCGCACACACCTGTTGTATCTGGAAGTGGGCAAATCGCTTCACACGGTGGATTTGCACAACTTCGTACATTGAAGGATGGACAATGCCGACGCTCCTCATATCAAGCCAGAGCTGGCAATAGTGCGTGCGTCGGTGCTGACGCAATTTCAAAGTGCGTTCAACATGACTCTGTTATAAAGAAGTGTATACAAATGCGACAGCGCCTTTCAGCAGAATGTTCATTTAAGCAAATATAGTGCACATGTCCGCGCACAATTGAGGAATACTTAAACTATAGAATAGAAACAAGCTGTCGACGTTGTGTGGCTGTCTTATTGATTATTGAACAAGTAGCATTCTTTGGCTCGGGCTCCGCAAAGCTCGCACAGACAAGTCTGAGCGGCCTGCCGCTCCTCAGAGATCGATAGTAGGAATAGTGCACCCACTGTGCTGCGGGAGACAGGATTTGCAATGCCGGCTGTGCAGCATATGCGATATCTTCTCTGGCGTGCTGTGAAGTAAAGCGCAGACTTCAAGCTCAGCTCTCTGACTTTTTCTCTACACGTTCTTGTTGGGTAATAGGTAGTTGGGTGGCCAAAATGGAACAGCAGATAAGACAGCGAGTGTGCGAAAAGTGGTATGTCCACACAGCCTGGAAATCCAGACGAGGCAAAAATAGATGTTCAACATTGCATCTACTACATCTGTTCCGTTCTATGCTATACAGCATAGATGTTCTGTCGCTGAGAACAAAAAAACACCCGAGGACAATCCATTCCATGGTTTGGCAGCATAACGAAACAAGGATGAATTGGGACATGCGACATGGCATTCTCGCTCGACAGAGGCAGATATAGCAGTGGAATCCAGGTCAGGAGATTGCAGATGCTTTCTCTACGCACGTCCCCTCGTCCCTCGACTCCCCCAACCTTACCCTTCCTGCCAACACCCCCCCCCCCCACCCCTTTCTCTCGGCCGTTGGGCATTCGGAAGTATCTGGGATGTTTCTTATAAAGCGCGGCCAGCTCCTTCAACTTTTTTGCTGAAGCCCTCTTCATCAAAACAGAGTTTATTCTATTTCTTCTTCTTTAAAACACAAAAATCCTATTCAGACTCCGCCTTATTTGTTTACTTTATTTAGACTTTTTATTATCATTTTATTCTTGCTAAAAACCCTTTAAAAAAAACTAAAAACACCAGTTTACGTTTTGTTATAACCATTCATATTTGGCATATATTCTCTCCCTTGTTCTCGCAGAGGTAAGAAAAGCAATCGAGCTCTTTGCAACACACTCAGGCTTTCTAAACAGGCATCGAGTTCAATTTTTCCGCCTTTCTGGATTTGCGCTTGCTGACTTTAAAACTTTTTACTAACCCGTTTATTTCTGGCTTCCAAGAATACCGTGCATCTTAATGAACGTGTAGGGACGTGTGCTTTGCAGGACTGCTCTCTTTCTTTCCTTCTCATTTATTCATTTATTTATTTCTTGCTTTATTCTCAACTCTGCTTTTACTTCTTGAGCAAAAGTGACCTTATACTACTTGCTACTCAACTGGTCTGCTTACAACCACGCTTTCTCATTCCACCTTTCTTCCATACACCAAATTTCGCATTTCACATTCACACCTCTTCCCCCCTTTCCGCACTCTTGACGACAAAGACCAGCAGACAAACCAGTCATGTACAACCTTGATCTCAACTTTGAAGACGCCGGCGGCCGGGACGTCGACAGCGACTACGAGTACGAGAGCGACTCAGACTCGGTCGATCAGACAAGCAACGCTTCGTGGGCTACGCTTGACCGCCGCCTTCTGCAGCGCATTCTGTCATTCCTGCCCCGACAGAGCGACCGACGTGCCTTCAGCATGGTCAACAAAGACTGGGCAGTTGTCGGAGAGCCGTCACTTTGGGCCTACCCCGAGTTCTCAACACCCGAGCAGCTGGCATCGTTCCTGCGCGTCATCACCGAGAGCGCCAGCACTTATGGTCCACAGATCCGTGGTATCCGCTTCACCCTGCGCTCGCACTACGACCGCCATCTGGCCTCTACTAGCTACTGCGACGAGGCCGACTCCAGCGTAGATGCTGAACTTCCCACGCTTCTGGAGCTGGCGCAAGGCAGGCATGTGCTTTCGGCTGACCCTGCTATTCTGCGCAATCTGCTCCATGGCTCTGACCTGAGCTCGCCGCCGCTCGCAATGAAGTTTGCCCGTCTCTGTTCGCCCATCGACAGTCTGTCCGTGTACGGGTTCCGCATGCGCGACAAGTACATCATCAACGATATGATGCGCTGGACGCTGCGCGAGCTCGAAATCATCGGCCTGCCAAAGAAGCCGCTTGCCAACCTCGGCTACTTGCTCTACGGAATGCGCAGCCTCACGGCGCTTCGCATCGAGAGCGATGTGTCTCTGCCAAACGAAGTCTGGGGCCCGCTCTCTCTGCGCCTGGCGGGGCTATCCAAGCTACGTCTCTGGGCTCCCGGAATCGCTGGCAGCCAGCTTTTGCGCGCTTCAGGGCCAGTGCCGCAGCGCATGGTCGTACTTCATCTAGCTGGAAATGGCAACGATATTAGCGACGACGCGGTAGTCCGCATTCTTGAGGGCTCTCCACAGATGCAGTCGCTGGTCATTCACAGCACCAACACCACGCATCGGACAGCCACTGCTGCGCTTGCTACCTGCCCTAGCCTGACTCATCTCGAGCTAGCGCGCGATACCCCTGAGATTCCTGGCCCAGAATCAATGGGGGCGTCAGTCCCAGTTGCTGCTGCCCGCCTGAATACGCTTTCTCTGCGTAATCTGGCAGTCGGTGACGCACTCGTTTGCTCTGCTGCTACTTCCGTCTCTGAGCTGCGCACGCTCTACATTAGCGGCGCTCCTACTCTGACAGGAGATGCTCTTGGCGGTCTTCTCGAAAACACGACTCGCCTGGCGTCTCTTGGCCTGCACGACTGCCCACAGCTTTCGGATGCTGCCTTTTCGGGTCTGGCACAGAGCCCAAGCGTTTCTACGCTCCGTGCAGTAGTCATCAACCAGTGCGCAATGCAGTCAGACGGCATTGAGCGCATATTGCCTCTTCTGACCAGCGTCAAGCACTTTAAGGTGGTAGGTACGGAGGTTGTTCGCCAGCAGTTCCAGTACGCGTACAAGGCACCCGCTGTCCCGATGGAGGTGACCCCTGAAGATGTCCGTCCACCAGTCTCTATTCAGCGCTCGTTTGTGCCAGTATATCCCGAGGGCCACTTTTTCACAAAGAACGAAAGTCAGCCGAGAGACGTGACTTCCGTCATTTCAGCAGAGGAGGTGCCTGAGCCGTCGCTGTCAAGACGTTTTGTGCCGGGTCTTATGGCATTCAGCAGATGTCAGCTCGACGAGGGCGCCGATTCGTCTGCTGCTGGTCGTCGCAGAGCTACGACAGTATCTGCTGACGAGAGCCCGTATGTGCCCGAAGTCGTGTCCCGACCTCGTAGCTTATCTGAGATTCCCGAGTCCGCTGATCCTGCTTCTTCCGAACAGTGTGACGAATCTGCTGTCGCTGTTGATTCCACCTTGGGGGATGTCGGCGAAGCGCGCGACCTGGAGCTGGAGACCGCTCCGGAGGGCGTGGCGGATGATGCGGTTAGCGAGGCTATAGACCGGATATCCGAGGAGAGCCTTGGCGTAACCGACGATGTTGCCGAGGATATTGCCATTGATACGGTGGCCGATTCAGGTGTTGATCCTGTAACTGAAGAATCTGCTGAGCCTGACAACGACGGATTTGACGATGCTACTCGCGAGATTACGACAGATTTGGCACCAGAGTCCGTTGATATTGTAGCTGAGACGACTGGTGAGCTTGCCGGTGACCAGCCTATCGAATATGTCGAGCTGCCAGCTGTGGAATCCCCCACCGAGGTTCCGACCGAGTCGGCTGTTGAGCAGAATGTTGCTGTAGAGCCCGTTTCTGAGTCACCCGAAGAGCAAGTTGACGAAGCCGCTGATGAGCAGCCTGCCGAGCCATCTCTGGAAGCCGCTGAAGACAGTACCTCCCGTGAGATTGGCGACTCTGCCTATCATCCTGCTTTAGGCGCCGTCGAAGAGAATGCCGTCGTTTTTGATACTGCTGAAGCGGTTGCAGAGCCCGATTCCGATGTTGCCCCTACTGCGGATTCAGAGGTTGCTGTCGAGCCCATTGTAGAACCCGCTTTGGAGGCTGTGCCGGAAACTGTCGCTGATGAGCCCGCTTCCGAGATTTTGGCAGATCCAGTAGAGCCATCAACTGACGAGCCAGCTGTCGAATTAGTCGCCGATTCCACTTCTGAAGATGCCACTGAGCCTGAGGTATCTACCGGTGTTACTGATGCTCCTACTGAGTCGGCAGAGGTTGCTGTCGAACCAGAGACTGAAACTGTTACTGAGGTGGCCGTGGAGGAGGCTACTGCTGTGACAGTTGCTGATCCGAACCCTGAGGCTGTTCCGGAGTCTGATTCTGAGGCGGCTATCGATACTGCTGATGAACCTTCTATTGAAACAGCGAACAGGGATGTTATCGATTCCGTTGTTGAGACCACTTCAGAGCCTGCTCCAGCGGATGAGATCGAGGCTGCGGCTGAGCCTACAGTCGAACCAGTGGTCGAGGCAGCGGTCGCGGAACCAGTCGATACTGCTGTCGTGGAGCCATCCGATGAGCCGGCCGTAGGTACCGAGCCGGAAGCCGAAGTCGATGCAGCGGCATTGTCAGATCCGGTTGTTGAGCCTGTGGCTGATGCTAATCGCGAAATCCCCGAGGATTCGGTCGCAGATCCTGTAGCAGAGATTGCAGCTGAAGCTGCCGCAGACCAGGCGGTGGAGATTATTTCTGAGGATGCTGCTATGCCAGATGTCGAGATGGAAAGTGAGTCTATTTCTGATTCTGCTCCTGAGCCGTCGGTTGACACTGTTGTTGAGGCTACCCGGGATATAGAGACCAGCACTAGTGCCGAGCCATCCACCGACATCTCAGAGCAGCAAGCCATCGGGTCTGCCGCAGAACTGACGGCCGAGCATATTGTGGAGGATCCTGTCGAGACCAGCGATGAGCCTGCTATCACTGAGTCTGCCTCCGAGGCCAGTGCTGAGGCTGTCGTCGAGGCTGCCGCTCAGCCATCCGTTGAGTCTGCTGCCGAGACCGCCGCCGATATTGTTGCTGATGCTACTACCGATACTGCGGCTGCGCCTGCCGTTGAGACTTCTGTCGAACCAGCCGCCGAGATTGCTGATATTAAGCCAGTTTCGGAGACATCTACTGAGCCAGTTGTTGGTACTGTTGTTGAGTCTACTTCCGACGTTGTTAACGAGTCTGCCTCAGATTCTATTGCCGAGGTTGTTGACGAGGCTGCCGCTGAGCCCGCGGCTGAGTCCACCGAGGAGGATATCACCAGAGACGTTGTTGCGGAGTTCACTCCCGAAACTGCTACCGAGTCTACCATTGAGGCTGTTGAAGAAGCTGCAGTCGAGACCACTACTGAGCCTGTTGTTGAGCCAGTCGCCGAACCAGCTGAGATGGCTGCTTTGGAGCCTGTCGCCGAGCCCACTGATGAGCCAGTTGCTGAATCTGCTGTCGAGCTAGTTGCAAAGCCTGCTGAAGTGGTTGCCGCTGAGACGGTCGATGAACCTACCATTGGTGCTGCCGTTGAGCCAGCCGTCGAGACTGCGGTTGAGACTTTTGCTGAGCCTATTCCTGAGGCTACCGCTGAACCTGCCGCCGAGATTGCTCCTGAGACTACTGTCGAGCGTGCTGTAGAGCCAGTCGCTGAACCGGTCACTGAAGTTGCTGCCGAGCCCACCGTCAAGCCTGCCGATGAGTCAGTCGTTCAGGCTATCGAAGAACCAGCCGTTCAGGTCGCTGACGAAGCTACAGTCGAGGCTACCGCTGAGCGAGTCGCCGAGTCAGTCGAAGAGCCAATCATTGAGCTTGCCACTGAGCCAGCTGTTGAGCCTGTTTCCGAGGCTGTGGCCGAGTCTGCTTCAGAGACTGCTGTCGAGGTTGCGGTTGAGCAAGCTGCCGAGCCTGCAATTGAGGCTATCGCTGAGCCCGCTCCTGAGACCGCCACTGAGGCTATTGCTGAGCCTGAGGTTGACGCTAACGTTGAGGCCCTAGTTGAACCTTCCGTTGAGGCTTTTTTCGAGTCTAGCACTGAGCCTGCGGCTGAAATCGTCGCAGAGCCCACTGTTGAGATTGTCGCCGAGCCAGCCGCTGACTCTGAGGTAGAGCCAGGTACTGAGATCGTTGCCGAGCCTGCAGTCGAGCCTGCAGTCGAGCCTGCAGTTGAGGCTGCTACCGAGTCTGCCATCGAGGCTAGCGCTGAGCCGGTGGTCGAGGCTGCTCCTGAGACTACTGCCGAGCCAATTGTCGAACCAGCTACAGATACCAAAGTTGAACCTGTCAGTGAGGTTGCCGCTGAGCCTGTAGAAGAGGCGGCTGCCGAGCCAACTGTTGAGTCTGTCGCTGAGTTTGCTGCAGAGCCAGCCATCGATCTAGCCACTGAGCCTGCGGTTGAGGCTGCCGCCGAGGCTACCGTAGAGCCTGTCGCTGAGCCCATTGAGGAGGCTGTCGCTGAGCTTGCCGCTGAACCCACTGCCGAGCTGGTTGCTGAGCCCGCTACCGAAACAGCCACTGAAATATTCGAAGAGGCTGCAGACGAGGCCACTACTGAGCCTGTTGTTGAGGCTACCACTGAGTCAAATGTTGAGCCCATCAAAGAGCCAGTCACTGAGCCCGCTGTTGAGCCGGTTGCAGAGTCTGTGGAAGAGGCTGATTCCGAGCCACTTGATAACACTACTGTCGAGGCAGATGTCGAGCCTGTAGCGGAGACTGCCGTTGAACCAGTTGCCGAGTCTGTTGTGGGATCTGTGGTTGCGCCCAGCGTTGATGCTGAGACTACCGCTGAGCCAGCTGTCGAGGTTTCTGCGGAGCATGCTATTGTAGCGGATGTTGAGACTGCTGCCGAGCCCGAGTTAGAGCCTGCCGTTGAAGCTACCGTCGAGGCTGCCGAGCCTAATGTTGACATTCCTACAGATGACCTGGCTCCCGAAGCTATTACAGAGACCGCTACAGAGTCTGTCGCTGGACCTGCTTTCGAACCCAATGCGGAGCCTGTTGACGAGACTGCCGTTGAGCCTGAAGCTGAGTCTGTCATAGAGCCTACCATCGAGGCAGCTACCGATATTGTGACTGAGGCCACCGCTGATCCTGCTGTCGAGGCTGCTCCTGAGGTTGCCGCAGAGCTAGTCGCTGAGCCCACTGTTGACAACGCTGCGGCCGAGCCTGCCGTTGATGTCCCTGAGTCGGCAGCCGAGCCTGTTATTGAAGTGGTTACCGAGACTACAGCTGAGGCTGCTCCCGATGCTGCTTCCGAAGTTGCCGTCGAAGCTGCTACAGAGTCTGCGATTGAGGTATCTGCCGAACCAGCTTCTGAGCCTGCAGTCGAGGCAACCGCTGAGACTGTTGAAGAGACGGCCAAGGACCTTGCCAGTGAGCCTAATGCCGATGTTGCCACAGCTAAGCCTATCGTTGATATTTCTGGGCCTACAGCAGAGACTGCTACCGAGGCAGTTGCCGAGCCAGCCGCCGAGCCTGTGGTTGAGCCTGTGGTTGAGGCTGAGGCAACTGCCGAGCCAACTACAGAATCTGCAGCGGAGCCACTCGTGGAGGTTGTTACCGAGCCATCTGTTGAAACTACTGCCTCTGAGACCGATGTTGATGCCGCTGTCGAGGTTGCGATTGAGCCTACTACTGATTTAGTCGCCGAATCTGTTGCTGAGCCTGTGACTGGCGAGGCTGCAGCTGAGAAGGAGGCACAGCGCTCTGTTGATCTTGACAGCAAGGCGGTCGTTGAGTCAGCTTCTCTTCCAGCTAGTGTAGCGGATAAGGAGTCGGCTGCTGATACTGAACCAGCTGTTCAGCCAATCGGTGATGTTGTTGCCGACGCTGTCGCTATAGATGGTAAGCCGATTGTGGATTCGCCATCTGTATCCGAGTCGGAGGTTGCTGTTGTCGCCGAGGTAGACACTGAGCCCTTCGATGAGACTGGTTTGGGTGTTGCTGCTGAACCTCCTGTTTTGGAGTTCGTCGCCGCAGCCGTTGCTGATCCAGTTGTCAACATCGAATCCGCATCTGAGGATGCTACAGTTACTGTCGCTGACGCTGAACCAGTAGCCGCATCTGAGACAACCGTTGCGGACGAATCTGGCGCCGATCGCTCTTTGGAACCCGTCCCTGAACCGTCTGATGAAATCTCGCCCGAGCTGAGCGCCGATCAGCATACAGGTTCAGCACCCGAGGAGACTGTGGTTATCGACAACGAGCCTACTGTCGATTCAGTCCAGGAACCCAAAGCCAAGGTAGAAACAGAGTCAACATCTGATTCTGTAGCTGTGACGGAACCGCTCGAGTCTATTTTCGAGCCTACTGAAGGGGTTGCTGCTCGAACCAACGATGAACCTGCCGTCGGTGATATTGCCGAGTTAACCGACCAGGCTGTCACCGAGTCAATTGCTGAGACCTTAGCGGTGACTTCTGCCGACGAGGCTATTGCTGAGCCTGTAGCGGAGCCTGCTGCCGAACCTTCTGTTGAGGTTGTCGATCAGTCTTCCGTTGATGAGTCTATTGCCGAACCCGTAGCGGAGCCAGCTGCCGAATCTGTTGCTTCTAAGCCTACCGCCAAGACTACTTTGGAGTCTTCCGACAATACTGACAACACAGCTGCTGACGAGCTAGCGGACAAGGCTATCGAGGAGCAAGCCGCTCAGCCTACCGCTGAGGCAGTTGACGAACCTGGTGACGTAGCTGAGGTTGTGACTGCTACCGATTCCGTGGTTGCATCGGAGATTGATTCTGCTGTTGAGCGGCCCGTAGAGTCCGTCACTGATGCCACTGATGAACCTGCAGTTGAGGCTGTGGAAGAGCTTGTTGTCGATTCCGTGGTGGACATGCCTGCCGAAACTGCTGCTGAGATTACTGCAGAGCGCACTGCTGAGGTTGCTCCCACCGAATCTGCTACCGAGCCGATCATGGAGACTGTGGTTGGGCCTGCCGTTGAGACAGTCAACGAACCAGCCCTTAATAATGCTACCGAACCTGCCATAGATGTTGCTACTGAGACTGCTACAGAGCCTGCCGCCGAATCTGTCGTTGAGCCCGAGATCAAGGCTGTCGAAGAGCCAGTCGCTGAATCTACTGTCAAGGATGTTTCAAGTCCTGCTGCTGAGACTGTTACAGAGTCTGCAATTCAGACAGAGGTTAAGGCAGCACCTAACTCTGCTGCTGAGTCTACCGCTGATCCAGAAGTTGGGTCTGTAGTTGGACCTGTTCTCGAGGCTGCTGTTGAGGCTCCTGCCGATGACGCTCTAGCACCCAGGTTCGCTGAAGATACGGCTGCAGATATCGTTCCAGAGCCATCGGCTACCGTTACTGAGTCCGCAACTGACTTGGCTGCATCCGATTCTTTTGCTGAACCAGCTGGCATATCTGCTCATGCGCCCGAGGTTGACGGTGACCGCTCCGTAGAACCCATCGTTCCTGATGCTGATGCGGTGCCTGAAATCGAGGCTGAAAATGAGCTCGCTGCAAGCGAACCTGTTTCTGAATCTGCTGTGCCAAGCAGCGCTCTTCAGGACGACAAGGTTGTTGACGCTGCAGCGATTTCAGGTGCTACAACTGAAGTCCCACCTACTGAGCTCACATCTGAGGAAGTCGCTTCTGTGGAAGCCGTGACGGAGCCTGAACCCATGGCTATAACCGAGTCTAATTCCGATGTAGCTGGCGCTGCTCCTGAGCTTGAGAACATCCGCGGGCTGACCACGGAAGCCACCTCAGAGACTGCTCCTGAATCTGTCGTGGAATCGAATGCAGATAGCGTTGAAGCTGCTGACCAGACCACATTGGATATCAAGGATTCTAACCCAGTCGCCGAGGATGTAGCGGGTGCAAACTCTCTCGGAGAGCCTGTAGAGCATGTTGTCACGTCAGCTTCAGAGTTTGTTTTAGACGAGCCAGTCGATGATCCCATTGCTGACGCTGTCGCCGAGGCACTTGCCGGGTCGATCAACGAATCGTCACCTATGCTTGATGCAGTTGCCAAGCTCGCTGACGAACAGCTTTATGACCAGGCTGCCGAGCCATCCGTTACTTTTGCACCCATCGCCGATGCTGTCACCGAAGATCCGACCGCTCGAACGATTGATCCTTCGGTCACTGAAGCTAACAACGAATCTGCAGACGTGCTTCCTGAGATGGCAGCCGGCGTCTCGCTTGCCCTCTCTGCTGTTGGCGCATCTTTAGCTGCGATGGCCTCAGGCCCGGATGAACAGAACGCAGATGTGGTTCATAACGCTGACATGCCACGTGAATTACGCGAAGTGGAGCCTGCTGATGGGGCTGATAGAGACGCTCAGTCAGTAGCAAGCTCGCCGTACGAGATTGTCGAGGCAGCAGATAGCGATACTACGCCTGATGCTGCAGCTGCAACACTGCCTGTTGATGTTCAACCTGCATCTGTCTCCGAGGCCAATATCTCGAAAGACATCGGTGCAAGCTCTGCCGCGCTGTCGCCGCTGACATCTGAGGCTCGCAACGTTACAGTCCCATCGGAAGCTGACAATACAGCGGAGCATACTGCTCCTGTAGTTGTTGGCACCATCGAGGCTGTCGAGTCGGAAGTAGCTGGTCGGGGTGCCACTGCGCCCGAGGCTGCAGACAAGGCTTACATCGAGCCTTCTGCTACTATTGCTACGTCGGAAACCGGTGCTGATCCGGATGTATCCTCTCAGGATATTGCTCGTGATAACCAAGCCGCACAGGAGGCTTCGAGCTGGGGTTCACCGCAATCACAGGTGTCTTACAACCGCGCCGATTCGCAGCTCTCTCGTCCCGGAGGCGATATGAATAGTTCCGCGCCTGCCGAAAACGACACAGAGAAGATTATTTCTGACCGAGACAGCGCGATATTTATGGACAAGCCATTTGCCGAAACGGCCGCAGCAGATGCGCCAATGCAGCAAGAGGCCGAGGCAGGCGAAGTACAAACCCCTCGGGAGGCATATTCCGCACCCGCTGAGGACAAGCAAGGAGCACAGACGCCCTACTCTACATTCTCGACACCAGCATTCCCCGAGTACTTCAGCCATTCCGGCGCGCATCAGCAAGGGAGTGAGGTTGTTGACAGGCGCGAGATCCCCCGTGCCAGTGACGGTGGGGCTCGGCAGCCGGTCTCTTCAAGACCAAAGGATGTACTGATGGAGCTGAACATTGAGACCCCGCATGATGGTCGCCAGGTTTTGCAGCTGCGTGGGGCTGACAATATTGATGAGCGCTGCGAGGAGTTCTGCGCCAGATTCAACATGATTGAGCTTTTGCCAGGCATGAGAACGCTGGTTAGAGGCAAGGTCGAACGTCGCCTTGCAAGGCGTCGTGAGCGTGCCCTTCAACTGGCTGCTGCCGCTGCTGCTTCCGGAGAAACCGGTGCCTGAGTAGCAGCAATTCCTTTTTACTTTTGTTCTGAAGTGCCTATTATAGGCGTTTGTTTACATTTACTACATTATATCAAGCATTTTTTATTTGGTGGAGGACAGGCGTGGGGCATTTCTGCATATATTGGCTGCGGCCTTTTGGTGCCAGTATTAACCAAACAATAGAGACTCTGTTGATTTCGGACTAGCTTAGAAAGTTGTCTAATTTTATACCGAGCAAAGGATTGAGTATACACGATGCCATGGTACGCTCAGAGTTCTTGTTTTCACATCTGTATTTCTCACACTTTTCTTGAGATAAAATTACTATACTTACAAGCAGAAGATATTTCAAAACATATTGAGTCGTTGATATACGTTTCATATTCTTATTTTTTTTATTAGCCATGATGTTTTATGGATATTTCCAGCAGGCACTGACTACATACAGTCATCTCGTGTTTTCGGCTATCGATGTAGCGACAGTGTTGTTTGTAATGTTTCTTTTTGCGAAAAGAGGATTGCTGACAGTAAACCTTGCTGTCAATGCTTTTACGCAGTTTCTCTGTTCAATGTTGGCTGTTGTTCACGCCAGTGCCCACAGATCTGCATTCCCAGATGCACTCGCGCAGCTGTCTGCACTTGTCTCCCCTTTCCTTGCAGCATATCCTGCCGGCCGCTTTGTTTTCAGGTTTCTACATCTCACTGGCGCATACAGAGCTCTACAATGCAATGGCAGCAACACTATTCATTTAGATATTTGGCTTAGACTGTGGTGGAGCCTGCTGCATATCCTGGCTATTCTGACTAGTCTTGGAAGCTCAGACATTCAGTATATTCGCAGCACTCTACAGATTATTTCGCATAGCCGCGCTCGGCAGCTGCTTCGTCTGAACAAGATTCGCATGCTTACTCTTGATGATCTTCCAGATATTCCCGAGAGAATGCGGCTGCTAACCATCTACAACGAATTTACTTACGATACCAACGAGTCGCTTTTTCTTATTCGTGCAATTGTGCGCATGATTTGGCGGCCGCTTATTCCAATATACCTTGTCAACTCGCTTGCTCAGACAATCAGCATAGTTTCGCGACGGCTGGATAACCAGATTCTTCACATCCTTGATGACACATCCACAGATCAGTGGCACAAGGGTTATGCAATAGCAGCGGCTGTTACCCTGTGCAATCTATTATCCCATCAGCTCAGTGGTATACACGTCATCTCAAGAAGGGAATCGGATAGGGTGACCAAAGCCATTAAGCTCGAGCTGTTTCGCCTTCCTCTTTTACGGAATGGAAGCCAGAAGAGGCGTTTTTCCAATGGAGAATACTATATCTATCGACTCATCTGGGAGTTGGAGTCATTGATTGACATGTTTTCGTCGCTTTTTGGAATCGTCGCAGCCATCTGGATCGTATATACACGTATTGGTTGGCTCGGATTTATTCCTGTATTTATTGTTTCAGTCCATTCAGCGGTGATGTGGGCCTTTCGTTGGCTGGTCGGTGATTACTCGGATTGGCACGATGATTCGGCTACATATGGATTAGTCGACGGTGGCTTTGATAGAACCATTTACGATGGCATTCGCTCAATCAAAGTGTACGGATGGGAGAGCATGTATCTGGACCGCAAACGCCGCGAGAAGAAGCCCGAGAGATGCCTACCTTGGTATGCCCCCCTTGTGCGGGCAATCCAGTACTTCGACCGCATTGTCTCGGCTGTTATACAGAGTCTGTCAGTGTATACCGCCCTTTATCTCCACATTCATGCCAAATCGGGATCTGTGTTGGCTTTGACGAGTGCGCAGCTGCTCGAGCTAACGGCCGATATAGATAGTATGAGCATAAATCTGCAGTCGCTCAAGCGCAAGCTGTCTCGCATCCGTGACCTTGTTCGTTATAATCTTAGGCTAGAGCGTGTACTCCAGGGCAGCTTTATCAACATACTCCCCTGTACTTCTGAGCCTGATCCCGCTTCCCCGCCAGATTCGATTATTTCGATGAACGGTTGCGACTTTAACTGGAAGAAAAAGTGTGCCTTTATCAAGGACGCCACATTTAGCGCAAGTCGGAGTGAGCTGGTTGCGGTGGTCGGCAAGACTGGCTCGGGCAAGTCATCGTTCCTTCAGGCCATGTGTGGCGAAATGGAGATGACTCGCGGTTCTGGACACATTTCGGGAAGCATCGGATACCTTACACAGTCGCCATGGATTATGAACGACACGCTCAGAGCCAATATTTTGTTTGGGCTCGACTACGACGAGGAGTTCTTCTGGAAGGTCATCGACGCCTGTGCGCTGGCTGAGGATCTCCGTTCTTTGCCAGATTCTGATTTGACTGTAATTGGAGACCGCGGCATCAATCTTTCTGGCGGCCAGCGTGCTCGCCTGTCTCTGGCTAGAGCGTTATATTCGCGGGCAGACATCTATATCCTCGATGACCCGTTATCTGCCGTTGATGCTCACGTCAAGCGACATCTCCTGGATAATGTCCTTCTTGGCAATGGCATTCTGGGTGACAAACTCAGAATTGTTGCTACGCATATCGATACGATTCTGCCATACTGCAATCAGGTCGTGAAGATCGACGATGGAGCAATCTCCGTTGTTAGGCAGGTCCCAATTTCTTATCACCCGACACCGCGTGTATCGGATCCCAACAGCCCAGTAAGCTCTGAAGCATCGGGGACACTCAGTCCTGCATCTGGATGCTGCGAAGGAAGTAAGACACACATCTCACTCCTAGAGCCAAAGTTGAAGACAGCCAGCTCCAAACCCAACAAGGCTGACACCAACAATGATTCCCCACAAGAACGCAAATGGTCGACCTGGGAGAATTATGTGTTTGCTGCCAATCTTATCCCAGTCTCGACGGTTGCTATCCTTGCTGTGTCTGCTGTTATATCGCCAGTATTCAGCTTTATCACTGATGGTCATCGGATTAGCGCACTACAAAGCAACACCCTTGCAGCCGGCGGCGACAGTGACGCCGTATTGCGGTATATGCGCATGGGCATTTACAGAGAGATTACACGACATCTGATCTATCATTTGGAGAGCTACGTTCAGAAGCTAGCTCAACGTGGCAAGCTTGTCGACGCCATGCAGCAAAGCTTTATCAGATGCTTAGTTTACGCGCCGCTCTCGTTCTTTGACGCGACGAGTAAATATCAGATTATACGTTCATATCGTGACGGGCCTGAGACAATTGGCAAAAATATTCCACAGTTCATCATTTCCGAGGTTAACAACACAATCGGCTTCATTCTCTCGCTTTACCAGATCCTCACGACCTCGCCACAACTGCTTGTTGCATCTCCTCTTGTAACATGGGTCATCTCAAAGACTGACACATTATTTGCCTCCCTGAGAGAATCCACCCAGGCGATATCGAAAAATGTCAACATTGCTAATGACCGCGTTCGTGGTGTTATATTTGGCGGCTCACAGATGATTCGCGTTTTCGGAGTTGAATCGCATTTCACAAAAATGTTTGTTTCGTCAAGCAATGATTCAAACAGAGTTCACCAGGCCATAACTGTCACTGCCGAATACAGCTGGTTGCTGGATAGGATGGTTAGGTATATGGGCGATGTCCTGATCGCTTGGTCAGTGATTTTGCAGTCTCAGCTTTCCAGCCGCAGGGTTTTGTCGATTGAATACGCTACCAGTCGTCGCCTCGTATCGGTGCTAATTAATAGAATCAGCAATGCTATTTCTATTCGCAAGCGCATCGAGGAGTTTTCTGGCAAAATCAGTGACTACCGGTCATTTACGGATATTGCGCCTGAAGCTCCTTATGTTGTTGAGGGCTGCCGCCCATCTGAGCAGTGGCCACAGAGTGGTGCCATCGAGTTCCGCAACTACACGATGCGGTATCACAAGGACCTGGATCCGGTGCTAAATAACATTAACCTGACTATTCGCCCTGGCGAGAAGATTGGGATTGTCGGACGCACTGGTGCCGGCAAGTCGACACTGGTCAAGGCACTGTTCAGACTTGTGCACGGCACTTCCGAGGGCTCGATTCTAATTGACGGCGAAGATATTTCAAGGTTTGGAGTTGGCGATTTACGGCCACGGCTGGGTATCATTCCTCAGGAATCGACGATATTCAACGGATCGTTTGCTGATAACCTCGACCCACTGGACGAGTTCACGCTAGAGGATATGTGGGCTACACTAATCAAGTGCGATGTAACCAATCTTGTTCAGACCCCGTACAAGCCAAATGCTAAGCGCGACCCGGACAGCTACGATAGCACTCAAAAAGCAAGCGAAGCGGAGTGGCTTGAGGAGCAGAAGGAATACGACGAGAGGTGGAGCAAGTCGGGGTGGATGATGCGGCTGTTTTTGCTGGCTTTTGACAATCAGCCAAAAAAGCCGGTTCAAAAAACAAACCAACGGCGCCTGCACGGGCTTCAGAAAAACATATATTCTGTTGTCGGTGGCTTTAGTAATGGTCAGCAGCAGCTTTTTAGCATGTGTCGAGCACTTTTGCGCAAGCGCAAGATTCTGATTCTTGACGAAGCGACCGCCGAAGTCGATCTTGAGATGGACCAGCGAATCCAGAAGCTGATTCGTAGCGAGTTTAGCGACTGTACAGTGCTTACAATCGCACATCGCCCGGATACAGTCAAAAACAGCGACCGCATTATAGTCATGGACAAAGGAGAGATCGTCGAGATTGGTCCACCGCAGGAGCTAATGGAGAAGGGCGGCCACTTTGCAGAGCTTGTTTGCACTAGTAGTTTTTTAAAAAAAAAGTTGAGACATTTATTACCAATTAAGACTTTTTCTCACGCATTTAACTGGATGGCCAACCGCAGGATATCGACGAACCTGACTGGAAACATGCAGTGCCAGAGCCACATGTCTGTGAGACCCATTTGCCATAGAGGCACAGAAGATATGCTGGATTTCTTCCAGAGGTGTCGGCACATTGGTAAACCCCATTTGATGGGCATGACGAGCCAGCGATGGGCCCACCACCACCATTAGTAGTTGTTGAAGTAGAAGAAGAAACAAGCGTGCTTGAGCTCTTTGTTGTTATTGTAGCTGTAGCTGTAGTCGTAGATGTGCTGCTTGTAGATGTTGGTGTTGTGGTTGTGTTACCACCCGCAAAGCCCTGTAAAACATTTAGCAGCTCGTCATTGTAATCCATCTCCATGCTCCAGACCATCGTTCCTGCTAGACCTTTAGACGCGGCAAAGTCTACCTTTAGTTTGATACTTTGCGGGTCGTCATATGTAATAAAGGTTCTGGAGCTTGGATTGAAGAGCCAGGGTGTTGATGTCTTTGAATCCCATGTGCGGATCCATGGTGCCGCTGCTGTCGTAGGAGAAGTAAGAAGGCCTTGATCGCGCAGATGCTTCCACTGCCACTGCCCGCTGTAAACAGCTGGACCACCAGCACATGGGTCAGCATATTGTGTATCGTCCTTGTCGCCTTGTGGCGCTGTTGGGGATATAGGAGCATACATATTTGAAGGATTCTGAGACATATCCTGCTGAGCAGACATTGCGTAGCCATAGAATGGAATTCCTAGATTCATTTGCGCAGCAGGCCAGCCAGCATTATTCCAAGCGTCAATTGCTGATGCTACAGAAAACTGCGGTCCCTGGCCAGGCGAGAACTGAAGAGGTGAGTTGGGACTAGTTGTCGGGTTCCACGTGCCGGCAATGTCATAGGTCATTAGGTTTATAAAGTCAACCACCTTTGCAAAAGCGGACACGTCGCTAATTGGGCCACTGGCACCATCAAATGGTTCAACGCGAACAGCCAGTGTAAGCAGCTTGGAACGACTACCGAATGTAGAATCAAGGCTAGCACGCAAATCCTGAAGAAAGGAAAGAAAGTTGGGGGTGTCTCTGCTCGGGTCATATTTATTGCAGGTGTCACCTTCACGACCTGGATACTCCCAGTCAATGTCTACGCCATCAAGGCTGTACTGTCTGATGTAGCTGATGATGCTGGTTAGCAGCTTGCTACGTGACGAAGAGCTTTTGAGTATGGTTGAAAACAGACTGGACCCGGTCCACCCGCCAATCGAAATGATAGCCTTGGTTCCAGCGGAGTGGAGGTTGGAGACAATACCTGGCATAGCTCCCTGGTTGTCGTATGCAAAGCTTCCATCAGCTTTGGGAATTGCAAACGCAAAGTTGACATGTGTATACTTTGCCAAGTTTAGCGAGGACATATCAACCCAGTTAGGATAGTAGCCAACAACATTACCACGACCAATAACGCCTGCAGCAAAAGAAATAATAGCCAAACCAGTAGCTAAAAAGAAATGAGTAAAATGCATTATTTAAAAAAGTTTTATTCAAACCGTCAACTCAATATCTGAAGATGCGCTGAAGAAGAGACAGCGCGGTTTTCGGCACTACCTTTTTATATGTTCAAAGTATGCTATACTCATTTTAAATTGCTTTCGGGCAAATAAATGGGCCGATCTACTCCGAAAATAGTCAGCTGGTCATTCTTCGATAAGAAACCACTCATGCGTAATATCGAAAAATAAGCCGCGTAATATATACAATGCACAGGTATATGCATATACAATGTGCAGACCAATATATTATTTGTATTGCCACACGATATACGCGTGATTTGGTCTGCAAAACAGCAAGTGTGTCAGCCATGACTAACAGGGGACCGGGTGTATATATTAATTACTATCTCTCAATATTTTGGGAATGTATTGACAGCAAAGCCAAGCAGAAAAAATTACTCTCTAAACTCGTGTTTAAGTTCTCGAATTGTAAAGAATGAAATTGGTACACTGCCATGCTGGATGTTCACTTCGTTGCGGTAATTATCTTTCCCAATATCCAAACATTCTAAAAACCCAATCTTATAGTTTAGCATAGCAAACCGAAAACTACTGATATACGAATTTAGAGTCATATTATTGTTAAATGTAATGTAATCGTGTATACTTGTCATTGCTGCACCAATTGTCTCTAAGTTAGCCATTACCAAACTACTTAAATCAATTGCTAGCAATTCCGTGGTCATATATGCTTGCATATTATTGAGCAATGCTTTGTATATTACATATAATCTTTCATTTACGTAGACTTGAGTTTCTTTTGGTTGCAAATTGTTTGCTATGCTATTAAAAAATGTATTTATGTTTGTAAAAGCCTTAGTGGTTTTATAATAATGTTCAGTCAGACAGACTATAAACTTTCTAATACGCATTGTATCAATGTTATTGCCAACCAATCTACTAATTAGTTGTAAAAAGTAATCAAACACTTTTGGCTCATCCACGCTAAGATATAATTTGACCTCTTTTAAATGTACATATGCCAGCTCTGATATAGTCTCATCAGAACACGATTCCTTATGTAGCTCATTAACAACATCAGCAGAAGCCAACATAATATAAATATTATTTGAATACATGATTGAACTATAAAAAATAAGCAATATTTTTAATGTAAAGTGGAGGAGAAAAATATGAATAGTGCATAAAAGAAGCTGGCTGACCACGCCATCTTTTATACTTACTGAAATTCGTTTATTTTTAAGTCAAGTAATTTCCCTTGCAATGACTGCCATTGTAACAAAGAATTATTTATAAAATGTTTGTATTACATACTAGACAAACGTCGAGCTTGAACATAGTACTTATTTTTTTTAAATAAAAACCGGAGACTTCAAGCTGACACGCGGCAATTTTCTAATTATAGATGTCGACCTTCATACCCTCGGTCAGCAGCTGTTTTTTTTTTGTGAACAAAGTTTTAGTAGAAAACAATTAAAAGACTTTTGCAGAAGCAACAAAAGTTTATGGTGTACATCCAGCGTCTAGCTATGTTGGCTAGCAGATGTGGCAACAGTTTCAGCTGAGCGCTTGACATTGGGGTAGAGGGGGCGCGGCGGCAGAAGACCTGCGCGCTCAAGCAGGAAGCGAACACCGTCGGTCGGCTGTGCGCCGACGCCAAGCCAATATTTTGTGCGTGCAAAGTCGAGCGTAATATGTTTTGCTTCCTCGTCTGTGTTTGGGTGCGGGTTGTATGTGCCCAGCTTTTCCAGAGGCTTTCCGTTCCGCTTACTGCGTGCATTCATGGCGACAATGTGAAACATGGGCCGGTTCCGCAGACCGTGCCGAGCAAACCGAATGCGCACTGCCATCGACTAGAAATAGCAGAATGCTTAATGTTTAAAAAAAATTAACTGAAAATTCGCAAGGATTCGAGCAAAGAGTGAAAAATGACAGCGAGATATCGATCTCTTGTTCAGATCACAGACTAAATGAGCTAATCAGCCGATTCGGTGATCGCCATGCCCATAAGGGGTGCGATGTTATAATTAAAGGTATTGATGTAGGCATGGAGGGAGCCGGTGCGCGACGCTTGGGCGTAAGACCACTGATCTGTGTTACTGGTGGCTACTTGTATGTTGTTTAGTTCTGTACCATTCCTCATCAGCAGCAAGGTCGACAATGTTTTTCCACGTAAGTCAAGGCAATTTGAGCCTGATGGCAATATGTACATAAGCAACACTAGCACGAATAGCAACAAGTACTCAATGCAACATGCTTGTAGAAGAAGCTCTCGCACACAATCACTCTGCACCCGTCGTTTCTTGGCCCGCGGATGAGAGAGTTTGTCACAAAAAGGCTGTACCAAGATGTTGAAGGGACATGCACAGGACGCTACGGATACATTGTTGCGGTTATTGCGATTCTCGAGATTCAGATGGGAAAGATTATCCCCGGTCATGGCTCGGCCGAGTTTGAGGTCCAGTACTCGGCAATTTTGTTCAAACCATTCAAGAACGAGGTTATGGATGCGGTGGTCCACACTGTGACCAAGATGGGCTTCTTTGCCAGCGCTGGTCCGCTCGAAATCTTTGTCTCACAGAACCTCATCCCTGCTGACATGGAGTTTGACCCCAACGTCAATCCGCCGTCATACCACAACGAAGAGGTAAAGATCGAAAGCGGCACGTTAGTACGCGTCAAGATTGCCGGAACGCGTATCGACGCGACAAAGATATACGCCATCGGCACAATCAAGGAGGACTATCTCGGCGTAATCGAGTGATGTCGGCTGTATAAAAATCGAGATGAAATAATTTTTTGAACAAAAATTTCTCCTTTTTGAAGAGCTATGTTTGGTTTCCGTTTTGTCAATCCAATCTTTAGTAAATCACTCCGCCATCGCTTTCTTTCGACAATGCCAAAGACCATCGGAACGCACAACGGCACCTTCCACTGCGACGAGGCACTTGCGTGCTATATGCTTCGCCGCCTCGACGAATTCAAAGATTCCAAGGTCGTGCGCTCTCGCGACCCGGCGGTTCTTGACACATGCGACATTGTTGTGGATGTCGGCGGTGTCTACGACCATGAGGCCAGGCGCTATGACCACCATCAGCGCGGCTTTGATGAGCAGTTTTCGGCTGACTTCAAGACCAAGCTTAGCAGCGCGGGTCTGATCTACAAGCACTACGGAAAGGATGTTATCCGTGCGGTTCTCAAGGATGAGCAGGTCGAAGATACCGAGGTGGATATCTTGCACAACAAGGTGTACGAGAGCTTTATCGAGGGGATCGACGGCGTTGATAATGGCGTCTCGCGGTACCCGGAGGACATTCAGCCGGCGTACAAGGAGAGCACAAGCCTTTCAGCACGCGTTGGTCGTCTGAACCCCTGGTGGAATGAGCCCGAGGGCGACATGGATGCGCGCTTTGCAAAGGCTGTGGAGACAACTGGTGACGAGTTCCAGGAGCGTGTACGCTACTTTGCTCTGTCATGGCTCCCTGGTCGCAAGATTGTCGAGCAGGGCTTTGAAAGCCGCTATGACATTGACCCGAGTGGCCAGATCGTCTTGTTCGAAAACTTCTGTCCCTGGAAGGACCATATCGACTCGATCGAGGAGGAGATGCTGCAAAAGAACCCTGAGGCATCAAAGATCCTGTACGTTCTGTACCCCGATCCGTCAAACAACTGGCGTGTGCAGGCAGTGCCCGAGAGGCCTGGGTCGTTCAAGTCCCGCCATCCTCTTCCTGAGGCCTGGCGCGGTCTGCGCGATGACGAGCTCTCTGAGCGCTCGGGCATTGAGGGGTGCATTTTTATCCATCAGTCGGGCTTTATCGGCGGCAACAAGACCCGCGACGGTGCCCTCGATCTTGCTCGCAAGGCAATGACCATGGAGTAGACTCTTGCAAGATCTGGCAGTGGCTGCAAAGCCCACAACTGTATCAGATTTGACATTGGTCTACGTATGATTATGTACTAGCGACGCAGTGGTAAATTGATGTTGTTAGCATTCGTTACTTTTATATATCAATAGTCAAAAATGTTCAAAGGCAAGATCAAGGGCATGCTGCTCGACCTGAGCGGTACTTTGCATATCGACAACGCTGTGACACCTCGTGCGGTGGAAGCACTGGCAAAGCTCCGCAATGCTGGTATCACTGTACGCTTTGTAACAAACTCGACAAAGACTAGCGATGAGCGGCTCTATAGAAAGCTGACGCGGCTCGGGTTCACGCTTGATCGCAGCGAGATATTTACATCTCTGAGTGCTGCCAAACAGCTAGTTGTACAGCATAGCTATAGACCGCTGCTGCTTCTCGAAGATGAGGCTCTCGAGCAGTTCCGCGATATTGACCAGAGTTTGCCATACACAGCTGTCGTGGTTGGCCTGGCTCCGTCAAAGTTTGACTACCGTCATATGAACGAGGCATTTGGCGCGCTGCTTGATGGTGCTGATCTGGTAGGAATACACCGGGCAAAGTACTACGCCGAATCGGAGGGAAAGCTGGCCATGGGTCCAGGCGGATTTGTAGCTGCGCTCGAGTATGCGGCAGACAAGAAGGCGACAATGGTTGGTAAGCCCATGAAGGAGTTTTACGAGCTTGCGCTTAGAGACATGGGCATGCTCGGGTCTCCAGAAACAGTGGCGATGGTCGGTGATGACGTGCTCGCCGACCTTGGAGGTGGCGCGCAGGACCTGGGTCTTGTGCGTCTGCTGGTTCGCACGGGCAAATATAGGTCTGGTGACGAGACAAAGTCCGATGTTCAGCCTGATGGAGTATTTGACACGTTTGCCGACATTGTAGACGCTGTTGTGGCTGCTTGACCGAAGGAAATGTTATTATTATTATTAATATATTGTTTAGATAATGGTGGTGGTTTTAGTTACAGCTGCGCCTTGTCCTGGACTCCAGTCTCAATCGACGAAGAGCTCCCAGCCTCATCTGTGTTCTCGAGGACAAACGGGCCCTTCTTTGTTGCCTTGAGCTTCTTCAGGAACTCGCCATTCTTGAGCGCGGCAAGCGTGTCGTCGCAGCCGCCGATATGATAGCCATTGGCAAAGATGTTGGGAACTGTCCGCTGGCCGGTGATCTTGAGCAGGGCATCCTGGATGGCGCTGCCGTTCTTCTCGAGATCAAGCTCAATGGCCTTGAAGTTGATCTTGCTGTCAGCAAGTGCAGCCTTTGCCCGCTGGCAGAACGGGCAGTACGACTTGGAGAACACCATAACGGCGTTGTCCTTGACGAGCGTTCTGACGAGCTTTGTGGTGGTAGCGGCGGCCATATTAGTGTTGGTATTGGAAGAAGTGGAGTCGATGGTTGAGAGAGCAGAGCCCATGAAAAGAAGTGAGAAAAAAGCTTGAATATTCCTGTAAAAAGTTGAAGGGGTGAACAGAAGAGCCTTTTTATACAGATCTAGGCCCAAAGGCTCTTTTAATTTGCGGGCAATATCATCAAACGATTGCGCCATTGATTAATCAGCACAGCGAAAATGCCTCATAAAATCGAAGCTCTCGGAAGCCTTCATTCTGGTGATGACAAAAGCAGCCATCATGTCAACCCTGGCTCGTGACCCACATTTTTCGTCCATTATTTCGAATTTCCAAGTCACACCTGTCTTCAATTACTAATCGGCGTTAGAAATGTTTGGGTGCATCGTAGCCGGCAGGCTTGTCCAGACGAATCTGCAGCAGGTCGACGTCAACAAGTACGTGTTCGAGCTCCCCGACGCGCACAACATCAACCACATAGTCGTGTTCCTCCTGGGCACCATTCCGTTTGAGCCAGGTTTCGGCGCAACCGTGCATCTTTTGTGGCCCAACAAGAACTGGCAGATGCTCGGCGCCCTGTCGAACGAGAAGCCCAGCGCGATATTCCGGCTAAAGTCGGCCGCGGGGCAGGACAACAACGCCCAGCCGATGGACACGGCGGTTGTTGCCGAGCTCGGCATCTCGATCGAGCCGATCCAGAATATCGAGCAGCAGCTCCAGCAGATGCGCCAGTCGGGAAACCTGTCCACCGCACTGGTTCCTGCCGGCGGTGCTGCTGCTTCTACTGCTGCTACGGGCGGCACCATGCCGCTGCAGATTGCCAAGCAGTTTGCCGAGCGCACGATGCAGAGTCTGTTCGACTATGCCACATCGTTTGCCACACGGCCAGACGCAACAATGGGGCTCTTTGGGTCGGGCGCAGCGGTCCAGGTGCTGCCGGTCAAGGCATTCGAGGACTGGTACAACACGTTCCTGCGCAAGATCCAGCGCGATCCGGCGATGGCCATGCAGTAGCCGCACGTGACAAATACCCCAAAACAGGATGCGAGCGACGATTCGCAGCGCTTGTGCAATTTCTTCTGGTCGCCCTGCGGCCTGGCAGGGCAGTTGGTTTTTCTCTTTACCAGTTGGGCGCTTTATGCTTGGGGCCTCGTTGGCTTGGGCTTCGTTCTGAAGCTCAGGCTGTGAGATTCCGGGCAGGCTTTGTTTGATCGGATTCATAGCATTTCTCACTTCCGTGGCTATATCCCGCGCCAAGGAGTTGGCGTGCAAATTTCCAAACACGTACAGAGCGCCCATAGAGCGATGCCAAGGTTTATCACTGTAGGAGACATTAACCCCTCTCTTATCGTTTCATGCCCTTGCGACATTTCATTCACATAGAATTTAATTTAAACAAACGCTTATCAGCTGTGGCTGGTAGTGATATGCACTGGGTCACAGGTGCCATCGACACAAGCCTCATTCGTATTAGCATAAGCACAATCATATGTGACTTTGTTTTTTTTCTCTTTCTCGTTCTCGGTGATGTTTAAAGTGTATCATTTGGGGGGGAAGTTATAGAACAATGTTTAGAGTCTGTCGCGGGACCACTGCTTATCGAAGCGGCCGTTGGGATCCATGAGCTTGATGTTCTCGTTCTGCTGGACGTGGAGCCAGGGGTAGGGGTTGTTGCGCTTGTCCCAGACGACCTCGGGGTTTCTAAGGGCGCGCGAGGCAAAGTAGCCGCAGACACCGAGGGCGCCAACGCAGATGCCGTAGATGGGGATGAGCTCCGAGCGGTACCAGTGGGTCTTCAGGTAGATCTTTGTGGCCTTGGAGAACATTTTTCAGTTGGAAAAAAAATAGGATGAGTGAAAAAAAAAAAGTACAAGTAGAGAGGTTGGTTTGGGATGAAGAGAAGGAAAGATAAAAGACGTTTGCGCTTGAAACAAGTTCTGCTTGACAAGTTTTCTTCCTCTTGCTGCTTTGGAAGCGCCTTTTAAAGGAGGCACGCATGTATCTTGGTGGCAGGATGGGATTCACACACCCAGCTCGGCAATTGGCGGCTTCGCACTTTAGCTTCAAAGAACCCCCAACAAAAAAATATCAATGTTGCTTATCGCCAAGGAAGGAACAGGAGAAAACTTCAACCATGATCGACCCAACGAAAAAAATAATAGTGTGCGAATTTGAACCTGCGGAGGGATGGGCGATCTTATCCGCAAGACTGTTACCAATGTGACTGCTGGTTTGAGATTAAGCGTTTAGACTACATTGTTTTTTTTTTTTACACCGCGTAGTCGACGGACCAATGGTCGGGGAGATGCGCAGGCGCCGCGTGCTCAACAAAGTGGCGTCGCCAGCGCACAACGAGCGCGGCAATCCCCCCATCGACCAGCGCCCTACACTCCCTGCACAACCCAGAAGCCGCCCTGCTTCCCAAAACAGCCTCAACGACCAACACCCCGTGGGCACGGAACTCGGGCCCAGCCACGCGGACCTCCATCGCACACAACTCCTGCATCAACGCCCCGTTCGCCGACACATCCCGCGTGCCATCACCATTCCTCACGGTATCCAAGTACCGCTGCATCTCTGCGCTGAACAGGTCGCTGCGGTTTATACACACCTGGCGCACGACGCGGCGCAGCTCGTCGAGACGTTCCTGCGGGATACGCGGGTTGCCGGAGAGCAGTGCGGCGGCGGCCTTGACCGCCTTGTTGATGTCCGGGCGGTCGATCCAGCCTATGCCGAGTAATGGCGCGTTGAAGCATTCGGCCAGGTGCCGTTTCAGCAGGCCCGCGTGGCGCTCGTACGCGTCGTGGCACTGGGTGCATAGGGGCAGGAGGTCGTGGGACGAGTGCGACTTGACTTGCTCGGGCATGTGCTGGCGGTACTGCGCGGGCACGATGTGGTGCAGCGTCAGCTGCGTGGAGCCGCCGCAGACCACGCAGGTGTTGCGCATGTCCTGCAGGTAGAACGGCTCGCTGGCCCGCCCGTCGCCCCGGTGCGCAAAGGTCAGCTGGATCGTCTCCGCGTCGAGCTCCCGCGCCAGGCTGCGGCTCAGGTACCAGTCCAGCCGCTTCCGCCCCGCCTTGAACAGCAGATTGCCTGACATGTCCAGCACCCGGCAGTTCTCGTAGATGGCCTTTGTCCGCGATAACATCAAATGGGTAAATAAGATCCGAGTCTAAATGCTAGTCGGTTCCGCTGATACATGCGCAGCAAGCGCATACTGGCTCGGATAAATTCGGTCTAAATTAAACGGTAATGGGTGCTTTTTTTTAAAAAAAAAGGGAAATCTAGATCGGGTCCTTGGCCAGGAGATGCTGGATGCGCAGCACCTCCTGCGACTGCGAGTGCGACGGCGACGTGACGCACAAGTTGACGTTCGGCTTGTTCGGCGACAGCGACGTGCAGTTGCCGGTGATGATGACCTGCACGATGGCCGCGGTCTCCACGTGGTACACCTCGATGAACTGGCTGTCGAAGGCCAGGATGTACGGATACTCGAACTTGAACGACGTTGGCGTGCCCACCCAGTAGATCTTCCAGTTGGACTGCGCCCGCTGGCCGTTGCGGTTGACGTAGAAGGCAAACTCGTCGTAGCACAGGAGGAACTGCCCGTCGTGCACGCGGAACAGGGCGATCGGATGGCAGTTGTCGCGCTTGTTGATAAACTCGAGCGACTTGTCCGCCGGGTCCAACAGCGACTGCGTGTTCATCGTGGCCAGGTCGACGATCTCGAACCCGCGGCTGCACCCGACGCACAGGCGCGAGCGCAGAAAGTGCAGCGACGTCGACTCGGCCGCAATGTAGCACTCCTTGATGCACTTCCACGAGTCGGCCGCCGACTCGCCGCCCATCGACAGGAACCGGCCGAACGCGCGCGTCTTCTGCGTGCTGACCGACGGCTTGTACACGTGGATGATCGTCTGGTTGCTCAGCGTCGTCGACTTGACCGAGCACAGGATGTCCATCTCCTGGTACTGCCCGAACCGGAAGAACGACACGTGCGTGTGCAGCGGCTTGACCTTGGCGTTGTGCTTCCCGTTGGTCGTCGCCGTCAGCAGCTGGTCCAGTGGGTACACGTACAGGTTGCGGTCCTTGTCCGCAATCATCGCCAGCACGTTCAGCCGCTCCTGGATCTCGATCTGGAACACGCGGTCGTGCCGCAGGTGGCTCAGCAGCTGGAACGACCGCGGCTTCCCGGCCACGCCGACGTACAGCCCGCGGTCCGTGCCAATCACCACGCCGCGGCCCTGGTCGTACACGTCCGCCGTGTTGACCCGGATCCCCGGCGGGAACTGGCACGCCACCGGCACCATCTCGAACTTGCGGTACCGGTCCATCAGCTCGAGCTGCTGCTGCTCGATGCACTGGTACCACTGCTGCCGGTCGGCAAGCTTGTTGGCGTACAGCGTCACCGTGAACCCGCGCCGCCCGAGATGCGTAATCTGCAGCCCGTGCGTGTACTTGTCCTTCTGCGAGTCGCCGTGGTCGATCGGGATGATGGTTGGCCGGGCGCTGCTGGCCGTCGCCGCTGCTGACACCGTCCCGCCTGCCGACGCGCTGCCGATAGCACCGATTGTGACAGCAGTAGCAGTAGCAGCAGAAGCCGCAGCAGCACCAGAGCCGCCAGCCAGCGTGCCTGAGGGGCTGACAGTCGACGCCGAGAGCCCCTTGGAGCCACCGGCAACCGACGCGCTGCCGGGCGTGGCAACAAACCCGCTAGCTGCCGCTCCGCCAGCGCGGCTGGCGTTCGAGTCGCGCCTCGCCGCCATGCGCGGCCGCATCGAGCCAGGGTCCTCTGGGTAGCATATAGTCAGCAGCTGCAGCGGGATCGGGTGCTTGTAAATCGTGTACTTGTCCTCGCCCGTCCGCGAGTCCGTCTTGACCTTGCACATCAGCAGCATGTGGTCGAGCAGCAGCACCTGGATGATCGAGCTGTCGTTGCCGCCGCGCTTGCGCAGCTGGCTGTCGCGCACGAGCTTGCGCTGCTCGTCTGTCAGCCGCAGGTCGTTGCGGTCCTTGGCCGTGCACATGAGCTTCTCGTCCACCTTGTACAGCCGCAGCCGGTTCTGCGCCTTGCCCGTCTCCGTGTTGATCCGCCCCAGCATCGCCTCGATCCGCTCGATCACAAACGGAATCGTCTCGCGGTCTGGGTGCCCGGCCGGCGTGTACTTGAGCACCGCCTTCAGCACCAGGGGATAGCGCGCCAGACGCGTCGGCGGCCGCGTCAGGAAATGCTGCACGCCCAGCTTGCGGCACTCGGGCCGCCGGTCCGTCTTCTCGAGGAAGTCGACCAGCCGCTTGTTGTTCTGCTTCTCGGCATCGAGGAAGTGCATCCCGTACGGCTGGTTCGCGCAGTACTCGAGGTACGCCTCCAGCCGCTGAATGAACGACAGGAACACATCGCCCACCTGGTAGCAGATAAAGTTCTCCTTCTGCCTTCTTTCGAGCGCCCGGTGCAGCTCCATGTTCTCGGCCAGAATTGCCAGCGCGTTCTTGAACACCTTTGTGATAAAGTTCTTGCGCCGGTCCTCCTCGATGATGTCGCTGTTGTGCAGCGGCTTCATGTACAGGTCGCGCAGGATGCACAGGTCGCGCACATAGTCCTTCTCGCCGTAGAACACCTCGTACATGCGCTCCTGCCGGTCCAGCTCCTGCCGGCTGACCGACTTTACAATCTCCTTGGGCACAGACATCGACCACAGCTTCTCCTGCTTCATCTCTGCAGCAACGTTGCTCTTGGCCGTCTTGCGCAGATGGTCCTGCTGTGACCGCTGTCGAGGGCAGGTAACGCTGTAGCACGGCTGACTGCTCGAGCACGTCGGGGAGTAGCAGTCAGTCAGCATGACAAACACGCCGTTGATCGATGGCGGCGCCATGTGCGCCACGCTTGACGCTGTCGAGGGCTCGTGACCCATCATTGTGACCGAGTCGTAGTCGTCATCGTCCTCACCGAGCGACACGTTGACCGACGCGCTGGTCGACTCGTCGGGAAGCGTCAGCGTGCGCACAATGTCGCTGTCAAACACATACAGCTCGTTGGGATCGTCCCGCAGACGCTTCTCGTAAAACACGTCGTGGAACAGCTTCTGCTGCTCGAGCGCACGACCAACAACAATGGCCAGGTTGCGGTCGGCTGCTCGGATAATCGCGTAGATGGCATCTATCGCGTCGCGCCCGGTAAAGCACTCGAGGTGCTCCAGTCCGTTGACTACGCGTGTCTGCAGAACCTGGCTGATGATCTCGTAGAAGCTCTTGGCCACAAGTGAAAGCATTGCCGGGTAGACGGGCTTGACGTTTTTAAGCAGTGCCACCAGCTCACTGTTGACTGGCGGCGGCGGCCCGGCGCTCTGGCTGCCGCTGCGACTGCCGCTAGCCGGCGTCTCGGGAACGCCAGACATCAGCGAGTTCATTCTGCTTGCCGCAGTCTGCGGCAGATACTCGCTGGGAGTGTCAGTTCCAGTTGCGATGCTTGACGAATGGCTCGACTGGTGCGAGATCCCGATTGTGCCGTCTGCCGGCGTGGTGCTATCGGGCTGCCTCGGGGATGCATGTGGGATATCTGTGTTGATGCTCAGATTGGAGGTACGGCCAGCCGGCTCCAAATGCGCTAGGTTGTGATGCTGCAGCTGCTGCGTCGCTCCCTGAGTATATGCTGCTGGAATCGAGGGGACAGGGTGCTGCTCGATGTTCTGTGCAACCGAGACGATGGCATCCTTCATCGCTGTCATATTGAGGTCCGGTGCGCTACGCGATCCAGGATGGCCAGGCTGTAGCACAACTGCTTCACCAGCCACTGGCGCGCCGCCAGCCCTGCTGTCAACAGGAACATTAGGATTGTATCGCAGGCTGTTGCTTGACCTGCTGCTCAGTGTGTTCATCGACATTGCCGACGGCTGCTTGCGGAGCTGGCTGTGCTCGGGCGTAGGCTGCAGAGGACGCCTTTGAGTCGCAAAGTGCGACGACGAGTACCCTGTACGGTACCCGCCGCCAGAGATCCCCGACGCACTGCTGGCTGACCGCCCAACACGCAGGTCGGCCGAGGACTGCGAGCCCTGCCCCGTGCGGTATCTCCCCTGGGCCATGGCCGAAGCCCCGACCATACCGTACTCCATGGCCGTGTTGCCATTAAATGGCGTCTCTGGCTGAGCTGGTAGCATAGATGGACTCGACTGGTAGGTATCTGCACTCCCGTTGCTCGACACGCTGCCGTACGTCGGCCTGCGACGGCCCAGGGCATTCGCTAGATCTCGCTCGCGCTGCGTACGGTCGACGTCGGTCGCGGCCACGGCGTTTATCAGCGCAGGGCTCGGCATGATTCTGCTGGATGATGGCATGCCGCCGCCAACAACCATTGCCGACGGATAACTGCCTACCGGACGCTGCGGCATGCTCCCCGCAGGTGGCTGCGCATACATGTTCTGCGCGCCCGGTCGCGACATACCTGCAGAAGAGTGCGACCGTGGATAATGCGGTGCTGCCATGGGCTGCGATGACCCGCCGCCTGCGTCCGAGCGAGAAGAAGGGCTATGTGGTGCCTCGTAGGAATACGACGGCCGCCCATATTGCTGCTGGTGCTGCTGTTGTTGCTGGTGCTGAGCCATATGCGGCGGCAGCTGGGGCTGGCCATGATGAGACGGACTAAACTGATGAGGTACTCGCTGATGACTGTCGCGGGACGTGCTGTTTCTAGTGAGCGTGTTTGTGCGCTGCTGTAATGGAAGTGAGGCCTGGCTCTGGGAAGGGCGGGCCATTTGGTAGCCTCCCGGATATTGCTGGCTCGCATATTGTTGTTGCTGGTGCTGCTGTGGATGATAGAATTGCTGCTGCTGCTGCTGCTGCTGCGGTGGTGGTGGTGGTGGTGGTTGCTGCGGTTGTGGATGGTACTGATAGTGCTGCTGAGGTGCTGGCGGCTGGTAGTACTGTTGCGGCTGCATCTGCATCTGCTGCTGCTGCTCAGCTCTCGACTGCTGGCCTGGCAGACTCTGTGGGTTTCGCGATAGGCGCTGCAGGCGCTTTGGCTGGCTAGGTGGCGGAGGACGATCAAACTCGAGGTTATCAAGCCCGCCGTACTGCTGCAGCTCCTGAGCCTGGCCGGGTGAATTGCGGGCGTTCATTGTCTATGGATTAAGAATCGGGTACAGCTTAGCAATATAGCAAGAAATTAAAAAAAAGAAAGAATAAAAGAACAGTATAATTTTGCTAGAAAATAAAAAAGAAGCACAGGCTTGTACATCACCTCTTTCTTTGCCCGCAGGGTAGAAAAGAAAGAAAGGGCCTCTAAACTCGTCTGTTTTTCTTCCCCTCGTTTTATTCGCAGCTGGCTGAATATGCAATTACTGGAATTTGTCAGCGCAGAGAAAGGAGGACTAGAAAACTATTTCTCTAGCATAGTAGTTTCTAGCATTTTACATATATGCTTTTTTGGCTTACCTTGTCGGGTTACCCGTATGGTCTAAAGTTTGGTATGTCGACCCGCTGGTCTGGAACGGGCAGTTTATGGAAACACACACTCTACTGACTGACTGCTTTCGCTGCTGTGGGGGATAAACAAAAGTGACTTTTTTCTCCACACCCTATGTGGCTTCTATCTATGGCTATGGCTATGGCTATAGCCGGGCTATATGAATGATATGCTCTAACGTACTGGCAAAATAGTAGAATCAGCAAAAGATGATGTTTGCAGACTGTCGCTGCTTGCACTTCTACTGTCTTTTTGGTGTTATTGTTGCCGCCGCTTCGGTTTCTAATAACGTAAAGAGGTGTTTGAATTCAAACAGGGAAGCCTTTTAGAGGAAAAGAGTGAGAGTGAGAGAGAAACGGAGAGAAAACTTGAACAGAGAAATCAACATGCTATCTCCCCCTTTTCGGATCGATAAACAATGCCTACACGACCCAGCCATAAGCCCAAGCGCATGCCGCTTTTGTGTTCCAGAAAAAAATCTACACCTTGTCGGCGAGGCTGCCGTTCTGCACCTTGCGCGCGCTCACTCGATTGTACTCTAATTTTGCTCTATCGCTGATTTCCTCACACCCACATCCTTGCATACACGTTCGGCTGGTTGCATCTACACACATGGCCGTCAGCAGTCGCCAGAAAGAGGGCTTCACCATGCCCGAGCTCGAGTACCTTGCGCAGTGCGAAACCGTGACCATTGTACCTCTGCATCGCATGGAGCGTCTGGAGCTCGTTCGGGTACGCATCACTGCTCCTCAAGAATCATGTCTGCGTAGTGAACAGGCTGGCTAAACTCACCATTTTTTGTTTGTCCAATGCTGTATCTCATCTTAGGGAACGGTCGGGCCATTCCGGCCGCCGCAGAAAACACAGGTCCCGCTGTGGCTTGCAGCCATGCTCAAGCGCACTAACAGGTGCCGGATCGTCGCGCCAGACTGGCTAAGGTACGAGCACTTGCAGAAGCTCTGCAAGCAGGAAGAAGAGCCCGACTCGCTCTTCACCAAGCTGCCCTTCCACTACCTCGAGATCGCCCACATACTTCTTACGGTTGCCGAGGACGACATTTCCGAGAGCCAGGGGATCCGCAGGCTGCTGCAGGATCTGCGCGAGAGCCGACAGAGCAAGACACTCCGTGGCATCGAGATGCTCAACCCGCTTCAGCTCCAGATGGACAACCTGTCGGCAGCCGAGATCAACGAGATTAGGCCCCTGTTCCGACACTCGTTCAACATGCTGCGCCAGCTTGATTCGCTTGTTCTGGCCTCGGAGAAGAGTCAGCAGCAGAGCCAGTATGCAGATCAGTCGTACGCCGGGCTGGAGGATTCGTTTGTGTCGAGCTATCCGCTGTAGAATCCTCGTATTTACTCATCTAATTGCAGAACAATTTTAAACTCACGTCATACCTTCCAAATACAACCCCAGACTGCTGACATCCTTTGATCGGACCGTCTGCTCAAAGCACGGGCTCAGGTCGTGCCGTCGTTGCATGTTGCATGTCTCATGTTTCATGCTACACCTTACATGTTGCACATTGCTCTCTGCTTGCTCCAGAATACGATGTGACGTCAAGCCCCTCGTCCCATTTGTTCGATGAGGCTCTGGTGCAGGATGTGGTTGCAACCTGGATGTCGCACTTGGGCGCCTGCCCCAGCCCTCCTTATCTCTGCTGCGCCTACAAAAAGACACCTTACATTTGCAACGTAAAATGAACGCCATCCGCATTCTATCCGGCAAACATGCGGCGGGCATGCTTCGCGCATTCGGCACATCAGCAGGGCGCCACAGTCCGTATCCGTACGAAATCACGCGGGTCACTCAGCCAGACAAGGCAGCCACAGCCATTTCGTTCGACACCGGCGACAGTCCCAAAGACGCGGCTATTATTGGCTGGCTGCGCCACACGAACATCGATCCGCTGGCCATCGACGGACAGCAGATGCGGCCGCAGGACTTTTCCGAGAACAGGTCGTTCTGGCCCCAGGTGCAGCAGGTGCTTGAGAAGTACGCCCACGAGGACCCCGAGCTGCAGTCGCAGGCTGCGTTTTTCAAGTCTGGGTGGATGAATATTTCGGACGGGCGCAACCCGCCGCCGCCGGGCCGGACGGGCGACCCCGAGGACATCCTGGGCTCGGTGCTGGTCGAGGACAAGGAAATCAAGCAGGGCTCGTTCCAGGCCAACCTGGCGCACCGCCTGGTCACCCGGAATGGGCTTTTCCAGCTGCCAAAGTATCTGCAGCAGAGGCTTGCTGATTTTTCTTCCTCTTTGTAGATGGATGACGAGGGGTTAATAACAGCGACGGGCTGGCGCCAATCCTTTTTTCTTTTGTGGTAGAAGATTGGCACAAGTGTGCTGCGTGGCCAAATAAAACGTGGAGAGATCCGGTTGCCTTCTTGGCACTCAAGCATAAAAGATTTTTAAAATGGATACACCGGGTCATTTCCCGCACTCTCGCACATCTGAGACTGGCTGCTCCGTGTGTGTGTGTGTGTGCCGATGCAATCTGCGTGGAAGTGTGTATGTGTATGTGTGTGCCTTCGTCAGCCGGAACCAATCGCATCACGCGTATTAATAGAATTGAATACTGCAGCGTGATTGCGTCTCCTCCCGCCACTGCACTCTGAAAAGTGCGATGAGGGTCTCACACACCTGTGCAGCTTAACTGCTCTTCGTAGTAGCGGTCTCTCTTCTCTTCTCTTCGACTTCTTTGTTCAAACTGCCAGTGTAAAATATATCCACATCTCTTTTCCAGGCGCCAAAAGCTATACACATATTTCTGGACATCACGCACACGCACTCGAGAGTGGGGAGTTTTTCTTTAGCTTTTCTTTGTGTCTCCCGCTTTCTTTCTGTCTTTTTTCCTTTCTCTTTTTCTCGTTTGCTCGCCCGTCCCGACTCTGCCTCGCCTTTGCAGATACGCTTCGCCTTTTTCTCTTTCGCTAGAACTGCAGCCGTTCACTATTACCGAGCATTTTTTATTCGCATACTTTCTACTATTCTTGCATTTCACTTCATTTCAGCCTTATTTATTGACCAGGACAATACGACCTGACTCTGCTCGCGCGCTCGTAAACACCCACCCACTCACCCACCGACCGACAGATATATACTCTCGGGCTCGTCATACCTCCCAAAATAGCAGGTCTATTTTCTTTCTTACGTCGGACCTGTTGACACGCCAATTCGGTACACACCTAACACACACACATATCGCCTACGCACAGTATGGTTGACGAAAAGTATATCGGCATGGCACTGGCCATGTCCTCGAGCCTTCTTATTGGAACCAGCTTTGTGCTGACAAAAAAGGGTCTAATGGAGACGTCGTCCAGGTACGGCTCGGCGATGGACAGTCTGCATTGCTTCAAGAACGTGCTCTGGTGGGCCGGAATGATTACAAGTAAGTAGTGCCCGTTGTTTGCACACAGGTCTCACATCATCTCCCTCTCTCCCTTCTTGCTCTACTGCCATTATCTGCCTCTCTGTGTATGCCCATGCTGTTTGCTGCCGTACACTTTTTCTTTTCTACTGCCACGCGCTTCTTTTATTAGCATGTGCTATGAAAAAAGGAGCGACACACACGTAATTACACACGGCTCTCTACACGGGGAAACGATATGAGGCACGCTTCCGTCTCCATTTATAAATACCGCTCTCGCAAAGAAAAAAGAGAGAGAGGAGATGATGAGGCGGGGGTGAATAATAAGGACTATTGTCAGAGCCATGCATTATCTCTAGAGTGTCCGTTGTCTGTGGAGAAAGAGGAAACTCCCCTTCAGCGCATATGGCTGGCCGGTAAATCAAGAGTGTGCACGTATACTAAACCCAGCTTGCTTTGCATTATCTTGTGTAGTGGGTCTGGGCGAGTTTGCCAACTTTGCCGCATACTCGTTTGCGCCGGCAATTCTGGTCACGCCCTTGGGCGCCCTGAGTGTAATTGTCGGAGCAATCCTGGCATCGGTTTTCTTGGGCGAGCGCATCAACACAGTCGGCAAGGCCGGATGCGCATTGTGTCTGATGGGCTCGGTCATTGTCGTTCTCAACGCGCCTCGCGATGGCGACATCGAGTCGGTTGAGCAGATCATGAACATGGCCATGCAGACGCCGTTCCTGGTATATGCGCTGGTCTCGGTCGCCTTTCTGGCAGTGATGATTACGCGTGTTGCCGGCAAGTACGGCCAGAGCAACCCGCTTGTTTACCTTTCGATCTGCTCGGTTGCCGGGTCGATCACTGTAACTGCCTGCAAGGCATTTGGCATTGCGCTCAAGCTGACCTTTGCCGGAAACAACCAGTTTGTCCACATCAGCACGTACTTCTTTGCCATTGTCGTCGGGCTCTGCATCGTTGTGCAGATGAACTACTTCAACAAGGCGCTCGAGCAGTTCGACACCAACATTGTTACGCCCATCTACTATGTGTTCTTTACGTCAGCAACCATTATCGCCTCAGTGGCGCTATTCCAGGGCTTCACCGACTCGACAAACAAGGAGCTGGCCTCCTTGCTCTGTGGCTTTATCACAATCTTTATCGGTGTATTTCTTCTCAACAGCACAAAGAGCACCAATGCCAGTCCTAGTTGCAGCCAGCATCAGCCGCTTCCTACTGAGGAGCCCGGACGCATCAGCTACAGCAGCCGTGGCGGACGCGTCGCCGAGTCTGCCGCCTCATTCGACCTGTCCGACTTTGACGACTTTAGCGGCAGCGGAGAGTACCACCAGTCATTCCCCATGCGCGAGCGTACAAACAACGCCGCTGATTCGGAAAAGAGACGGTCGCTGAGCAGGCGCCACACTTTTACAAAGCCCCGGGGCTCGGAGAGCTCCGAGAACAACGACGGCGGCGATACGACAGAGGTGCCGTCAGGGTCGTCGAGAAGCAACTCGGGCAACTACGCACCAGCCTCGCCGGCGTCGCTGAGCAACGACGATGTTCAGATTGACATCCCCTTGTCGCCGCTCCCGCCGCTCTCTGGACGGCGCCAGTCGATGCCGTTTGGCAAGCACAACCACGATAACTAATTTAGATCTTTTTGTTTTTTAAAGTTTATGTGTGTGAATATTCTTGGAAATCAGGTGATTTTGGTGGATATCGCGGAGAGAAGAGGAGGGCCAGAACATTTTAGGCGGGTGTTTCAAACCTATCAACTTTCTGCTTTATTTCCTCGTTTTGAAACGCTGAATTTCACGCTTCTATAATTACGTTTTGACAATGATCTCTGCTGTTGCCCGCACCTCGATGCGCTCGCGCTCCGTTAACCGCGTCCTCCGCTCGGGAGACCACTACCCCTCGCCCAACGGCATGGTAGGTAACCCACCGCAGAATCAGAGAAAATTGCGTTATCTCGCTGATTCCACGCTAGAATGCCCAGGCAGTCAGTCAGACGGCCCATTCAGCGAATAAATAAACTAAGCATATGGCACTGTATGTTTTCCTCTTCTCCAACAACACATGTAGCACTTCCCCTTCGACACGCAGAAGAAGGGCTTCAAGTACCTCTACTGGGGATCGTGCATCTTCTTCTCGTCGCTCCCCGTCGTCGCCGCCTGGTGGCAGATCCGCAAGGGCAACGGCACCAAGAACTACTAGAGCGTGTTCCTCCCCCTCCTTTTAACCCTTTTGTCTTTTCTATGAAGAATATAAACGAATGGACCTCTGTTCTGAATAGACACTTGGTCCATTTACAAATACAGCCAAACTTGAACCATACGGCTTGATCGAATAGATACGGCAATTTGATCAAGATAAGTTTGAAATCGTATTGGCAGGAAATTTTAACATCGAGAGGATCGCACTATCTTTTCGTCTGCTTCTGTGCATTTAAATTCCTTCGGTTATATTCGATCCGAGCTGATTCAATTCAAGGATTCAGCTCTACTAAATAGCAAAGGCCACCATGTTTGCGTGTATCAGAGTCGGATCCAGGCGGGTTGCCTCCGTGTCGGCACCGCGCGCCCTGCACACTAGCCGCGCCATTATGGACGCTAGTAACGACGGCAGTGGTACATCAAAAAACAAGGACTCCAAGGCAAGCCCGCTTGCAGAGACCGAGGATGAGGAGGCACTTGCTGACGAGCCGCAGATCCTGCGTGCAGAGCCGGTCCAGGCAATGGCCAACACCGATGAACAGCCCAAGAAGGACAAAGCAGAGCGCTCGCTGGGCTACAAGGGCTGGATGATTACCGAAGGCGGTGCATACAAGACGGTACGCCCAGGCCGGACAAACTATGTTGGCGGCGGCATGCGCCCATTCCCGCTTAACCCGTTCTTCCGCCCGCGGCCCCCGGTTCCCGACAAAGTAAAGGAGGCCATCTACGCAGACTATCTAAAGGCGCCGGAGCGGAACACCCCGCGGCTGCTGGGTGAAAAGTATGCAATCTCGATCAAGCGCGTCGAGGCAATCCTGAAGCTCAAAGCCATCGAGCATCATATGGTCGAATATGGAAAGCTTGATGCGCAGAAGAACCTCACTGCTGGGATGGAAAGCATGCTTGGCATCTCGCCGTCTAACAAGTCGCTCACTGAGGGCCTAGTTTCGCAGTCTACCAGAGTAAGCGGCCCGCGGTTCCATGCTGTTCCCGAGGGCCAGTCGTTTACCGCTGTTGATGCTGCCGAGGTGCTTGGCCGCAAGCCATACCAGCAAATCATGGATCGCATGGCTGCGAGCAAGCCCTTTGTCATTGACTACGAGGGTCTAGACGAGAGATTTGCACCGCGTCCAAAGACAAGACTGTCAAAGTCAGAGGTTGCTCGTCTTGAATCTCTTGGGCATGCAGAAGACAAGGTCATTGACAAGGACACGGCATTGGGAAGCAGGCGGTGGAAGTTTGTCTTCACTGATATCAGCAAGGCCAAGGAAATGAAGGACCGCATGGTCCTTATTCGCGAACCGGATGGTACGCTCAAGAAGGCAGGCAGAGACTACAAGCTTAAGCGGTATGGTCAGATCTGGTATCACTAGTACAGTCGAGCCTTGAACTGGTGCTAGCTGGAAACAAAATTAGTAGAAAAGTTACGGCCCTAGTTTAATAATATCAATTTGCGCCATCAAAGGCAAAAAGCATTGTATCAGCAGAGTATTTGGTCCAGATCCCCGACGGGTCCTTTTCCGGGGCTATCAGAGCAAGTTTGTACATTATAAACTCCCGGTTGTTGGGGAGGCCATTAACAGGTAGGTAGAGAGCGATGTCGCGGCCGCCGAGATACTCGGCATCCCGGAGCCCACTAATCTGAAGCGCTGGTGCCTGGCTCAGCACATGTACAAGCGATCCATTTTTGGTCGAATACACGGCAGCAATGATCTCCGAGAAATCGGGTGTTTCAGTCTTGTCTGCTGGTATGCTAAAGTTGACGCGCACAAGATCACCTGGGCGAACTGATGTGATCCGCCGACTGAGGGATAGCTTTCCCGCGCTGCTGCTCGTCAGCGCATCGAGAGTCTGCGGTATCTGGCCAAGATCTGCCTCGGACACGTCCTTGTCGAGAATGTTCATAGCGGCTGCCAGAGTGCCAAGAAGTGCTGGCACAAGCAGCGAGAATACAAGCTTCATGGTGTTCTCTACCGCCCCTTATTTGAAAGAAATGTACAGGATACGAGCAGAAAAGGCACTGTGTGTATCGCTCTGCGTGTCAGCTGTATCGTGATCTCATTCAAGCTAAAAGTTGGAGCAGTAGGCGACCTGTTTCAGAGCACAAACACAAACATGGAAATTTCTACAATATATTGCAATAATACAAGGCGGAGAAAAACAGCATTAAACCCCCTGGAGCAGTAGCAGCTTTACTCGTCATGTTCACTGTGTGTCGATGCACCAGTTTTTATATTGAATTGGGCCTGGACCGCATGGGTGTCAAGGCGCCGATATGCAATCGATAAAGTCATGCACCCCATGTTATGAAACTCTAACCTATCCCATGTCTGTCAGCTCATTCAGGTCGTTCTGCATCCGCAGCTGGTCAATGATGTGGTGTAGTGACGAGCCATTCATAACACCTTCGAGATCGTACAGACTAAAGTTGATCCGGTGATCGGTAACCCGGTTTTGCGAAAAGTTGTATGTGCGACACTTTTCAGACCTGCTGCCAGTACCAATCAGCTTGTTTCGTGACTCCCTGCGCTCGTTAGCTACCCTTTCGCGCTCGATGGCATAGAGCCTGGCTCGTAGAACCGACATGGCCTTTTCTTTATTCTTGTGCTGCGACCGCTCCTGCTGGTTTTCGACTGCAATTCCTGTAGGAATATGTGTAATTCGCACAGCACTGTCGGTAGTGTTGACGTGCTGGCCGCCCTTGCCCGAAGCACGGAATGCCTCAAAGCGCAGGTCGCTCTCTTTGATCTCGATCTGCACATCTGCTGCATGTGGAAGGACGGCGACTGTTGCTGTGCTGGTATGCACCCGGCCCTGGGTTTCGGTCGCTGGCACCCGCTGGACACGATGCACGCCTGACTCAAACATCAGTGCACCAAACACGCCTCTGCCCAAGATCTCAACCATGACCTCCTTGACCATATCGCCCTCCTTGTTCATGGATATAGGCTTGATCCTCCATCCTTTGGTCTGCGAATACCGTTCATACATGTGCAGGAGATCGCCTGAGAACAGAGATGCTTCGTCACCGCCCGTGCCTGCCCGAATCTCGAGAATCGCGCCAGCCTTCTCGGCCGAGTCCTTGGGTAGTAGCTCGCTTATAATGTCGCGCTCGCATGAAGCGACGTTCTCAAGCACCTCCTGTTTTTCCTCCTGCGCAAGACTACGAAGCGATGCGTCTCCCGAGTCGATCATCTGTTGCAGCTCTGTAAGCTCGCCATAGAGTTCAAGCAGACGATTATATGGTGTAACGACCAGACTGGCGTCACTAAGATCTTTTGATATTTTTGCAAGCTCATCGCGCGAGAGGGTGGATATGTCCTCGCTCATACGCTGAGCCATCACGGCGTGTTTCGACTGCAGAACCCGAAGCTTGTCGTGAATGCGGGCAGATAAGCTGCTCTTGCCGGCAAGCTCGCTGCCCAACGGAAGACCCGTCTTGGAGGCTGCTGCTGTCGCTGCTGTTCCGGCACCTGGGTGGGCTGAGTATAGACGCCACCCAGCGATATTGCAGACACTCTTCTGAAGCAGCCATCGTACCCCTGACCGACAAGCAGCCGACATTGTTTTAGTATACACACGTTATTGAGGAGGCAAAAGAGGCAAGGACCAGCCGTCCAGCAACCAAGTGCCGTTTTATCAGCCTTGATCATGATCACGGCATCGCATGATCACACACGTGATGTGCTAGGAATGAAGCGATGTCACCCGTACATTTGTGACTGAGGTCTTCTCGTTTTCGGCTGCCTCTTCTTGGCAATCTCTCCCTAGCATTTCACCACCACGCCCTTTTCTATTATTAACAGAAGCAGCACGAACTACTTTCTGGCGACAAACACCGCGTGCGGACACCTTTAGCTTCACCTTGTTCCTAATTTCCAATGCAGGAGTCTGAATTTAACAGCGTCATTTGGGACACAAAGGCCGCTGGCAGCCATGAGGAGGGGGCTGCGGCCTTTGGCCCGTCGACGCACAACCAAGCGAGCAGCCCGCTGGCTAGCAATAACAACAATAATAACAACAACAGTAGTACCAGTGTCCTCGCAGCGCCATTTTCAGGGCTTGGCGGAAGCTCGCAGGACTCGATGGACGACGGCGACCTTGACAGCAGCAGACATTTTGGCGGAAGTGTGGCTTATTCCAGCAACCTTGCCGAGTCCAGCAGCCGACCCAACAGAGAGCGGATTGGTGCAGCAGATGGACATGATAATGCAGCAGGGGAGGCATCTACGTCATCTGCCGCCATCAGAGAAAATGGCAGCGATGCAAGCATCGGCAGCGCAGATGTCGAGACTGAGGTGACGGTGTCTCAGCCACGCAAGGAGGGCGAGGGAACGAGCAACCCCTACATTACATATTTGGTCACGACGACTCGCAGGAATCGGCAGACCAAGGAGATGCGCAGATATGCCTTGCGTCGGCGGTTCCAGGATTTCCTGTGGCTGCACGACCAGCTGGACAAGCAGTTTGTAGCCTGCGCAACCCCGCCGCTGCCAGGCAAGCACCGCATGGAGTACCTGACAGGCGACCGCTTTAGCGAGGACTTTGTCAACAAGCGCAAGCACGGGCTCGAAAGGTTCCTCCGGAGAGTTATTCTGCACCCGTCGCTGCGAGCCAGTCAGCACCTGACTATCTTTCTGGAGGCTAAAGACTGGAGCTCCGAGTACGAGCTCAAGCAAAAGTCGGAGAACGGTGTTCTCGATACGATTGGCGACACGCTGCTGAATACATTCAGCAAGGTGCGTAAGCGTGACGAGCGGTTTGTAGAGATGCACGATACGATCTCCCGTCTGAGTGACAACTTGATTCGTACACAGAAGCTCTATATGCGGGTGACTAAGCGCCAGCAAGATCTGCAGCAGGCATACGAGGAGCTGGGTACCGGGCTGATTGATTTGGGCGACATTGAGACTGGAATGACGCTGGCCCTTGTTGAGGCCGGCAATGCGCTAAAGGCGCACCATCTGGCTCTGCGGCAGCTGGCAGAAAATACCGAGGACCTTTTCCTGGGCGAGATCGAAGAGTACATTTCGTACTGCGAAGCCTACATGGAGCTGCTCAAGATGCGCGATCAGAAGCAGGCAGAGTTTGAGGATCTGACAGAGTATCTGCAGCAGACCGTCTCTGAGCGCGAGCGGCTTACTAACCACCAGTCGGCGGTCGGAGTTAGCGCAGTGACAAACTTTATCAAGGGAAAGGTCCGGGACCTGCGCGGCGTAGACCCAGCAATTTCCAGACAGCAGCGGATCGAGAACCTAGCAGAGCGCATTACAGAGCTGGAATCAGCTGTCGATGCCAGCCGCGAAGACTCAAGCATATTCTCTGAGCTGGTAGCCACCGAGTACGAAATATTTGGCATTATCAAGCAGCATGACTTTAAGCGTGCCTTTAGCGCCCTGGCAGCGTCACATATTTTGTTCTTTTCAAAGGCGGTAGATATTTGGAAAGCGGTTATCCCCGAGCTGGAGAAGCTTCCTGTCGACTAGAACAGATCCTCCAATGTTGTGATCCATTGTGAGCCATACGATTTTATCCTTCTTAAAAACATGTTTTGAAACAGTCTGAGCCATGAATGCGTACCAGATACAGAATGGGTGTTCTGTTTAGCGCGTTATATTTTGCTCTGGCATGACGATTGTTTGTTTTGCTGGCAGATCCATATTTCAGCACAATATCAAACCTGCGCTGAAATCCCAAAAAGGCAAACGGTCCATATTAATGCTAGCAATAGCCACTCGTGTTGCACTATTTTAAGCTGCAGGAAGGAGCTGTCTGCTCAATGGTCTGGTTTCGATAGCACTATTGATGCTCATTCATCCTAAAATATTTATCTTTTTATTTATTTATTTCAAAATAGGGAACGCTGGCGCAGTCCTGCGATCATTCACCCCAGCTCAGCTCGATATGGCCCCGCCAAACCTAGTGCCAGGAAGGCTAATGCAACAAAAAAGACAGTAGCGCCAGCAAGAAGAAAAAGCAGTATCTGGGCATGGGCGTTGCAAGCACTCGTGTTCACACGCACATGATTATTTGTGTATTGCGAGTAGATTTACTGTGGGAAAACGAAGAGACGTAAAAGGGTGCGTGCGTGCGTGTGGCAAAAACCCTAAATGCCTTCGTCATCCTGCCAAGAATTACTGCAATTTTGATAACATACTTGCGCTTATTCCTTTTCCCCCTTCCCCTGGGCAAAGTTGCAACAGAATGGCTAATGGTGGAGAATAATGCGCTGAAAGTTACTATTGCAGCCGTAAAGAAACCGACCGAATGAGCTGGAAAAAAGGCCTTTGCAAACAATTCAAAAAGCGGGTTGGTATAACAGCATTGAACGGAGATTCTAGCAGTATACAAAAGGGTTTTTGCGTTGTTTTTGTTTTTCTCGCCGTCACCACTGCCACCGTCGCTGTTGTTACGTACGTAGTAAGACTCCTTCTAGTCTATAGCTGGAGCTAGAGACCTTGCTACTATGCGAGTCCGCCCTCCTTTCTCTCTCTCTCACTCACCCACTCACCCACTCACTATATTTTGCACCCATCTTTTCTTTCTCTCTCCGTTCATCCTTTTTTCTCCTTGACTTGTAGCCGGGCTCTATTGTTAGCCCGACATTTTATAATAGTAAGTCGCGTTTTCCAAGGTTTTAAAAGATGAAAAAAAACTCTCTCCCCATTCCTCGCTTCTCCACCGCATAATAAGTTAGCATGTATGTATGCCTGTCTGTGAGAACAACAGGCGTGAGGGCAAGAAAAAAAGAGTGGTACTAAAAAATGAGCGAGCACGCATGCTTGCGCGTCTAGCTCGCCTATTTTCCGCCCACTCTATACCATCCCCAGACTCCTTTCTCGTTTGGAGAGGCAAAACTCACACACACGCGCATATGCATAATGCTATCTGCCTCCCCTTTTCTCCCTCCTCCAGTCATAGGCAGAAGGAACACGAATTGGCCGAAAGTGATTTTGCAGGTTACACGGAAACACAGAAAAATTTAGGGAGGCAGGCTTGTCCTTTTGTCATTTCGTGGTCCTTTATTCGCCTCTCCCTTCTCAACTTTGCTTTTACTGAACGCTGCAACCAACTTTATTTCATTGCTCCGTCATCCTTCCGCCTTTTTTTTTCTTCCTCCTCCTACTGATATTACCCAGAACTCTAGACTTTCTTTCTTTTTTCTTACTCTTTAGGATATATCGTTCGTTTGTTGGCCCACACACGTAGCGCCCACCTACTCATATCCTCCTACACAGATATTTCTCTCTTTTTCTCTATACCATTATTGTTTAATCGCTCTTGTCATATTCTGCTGGCACATACACGCATCTTGTCTTGACGATATGGACACAGGAGCAAAAGCTCACCACCACCACCATCACCTTCATCATCGTGGACCAAACGCAGCAACGATGGGCTCGGGAGAAACGCGGAAACACAAGACCTCGGGGTTCACCAGCTGGCTAAAGAAGAGCGGCAGCGCTGCGGAATCTGCTGATGCCAAGAAGCTCGCATCTCCGGCCGAAGAGATCAAAATGGTGTTTCTGCGGCAGCTCGAGCTGGGCAGCGTCGACCTCAACGGCAAGCACTACCATTCGGTCTTTACCGGTGCACAGATAGTGGTAAGTGGTATATCAGAAGCATTCGCCGCACCATACCGACCATCCTTATTTCCTGTCTTCCCCTGTGCCTCTTCCAAACCCAGAGGCGGGTTTAATTCTCTGAACGGCTGCATAGCAACAATCGATGTCAGCTAGGGGGGCTTGGTTTCATTCAGATCCACATGGACACCACCTGCACACCACATATGGAAATTCTAAAGGTCTATACTTTTTTCTCCTCGTTGCTATTGCCGCTGCTGTCGTTTTTTTCGATCAGCTTAAGGAGAAATTTTTTGTGGCTCACATGCATTATGCAAGTCCCATGCAGGCACAGTCCCCTCCTTCTATGGCCCTATAATCGCCCTTTTCTGTGTCGCGTTGGGCCATGAGAATCTCGGAAACGGCTCCGATCCATTCCTCATTTGGACAACAGGGCAGCGCAGCTAAGGCAGGATCATGTTCATCCTCTGCACACGCACTCTATTTCCTCTTCACTGTGAATTTTTGGCGGCTAGGGCAGACAGGAAAATCGCCCGTCACCCACGCACTCATATCTGTCTGCTGAATTCCTGTTTAAATGCGGAGCGAGGTAAAAAAAAAAAACAGCCTGGAAAGACTTCACTTTTCTTCTCTCCCCACACACGTACGCCTGCACGCATCGTGGCAGCAGCAATCTTCACAGTGGAGGCCATATTGCCACTATGCTCTCCACATTCAACCTCCAGTCTAGAATGCCTTACAATATGAGGGTGAGCTGTTATATATTTCTCTTTTGATATGTGACATACATATGTGGTACACGTTGACCTTTTTTTTTGAGACAATGTCTGCCACGTTCATACTCTTTGCCGCGCATGCATACCAGTACATGGGCGCTGGTGTGCAACTGTGAGAAGTAGAGCAGAGATGGTGCACATGTATACTGAGAAGTGCATCATGCATATTGCCTCAATATCCGAAGAGACTGCTCGTGCACGCTGTTTTTCTAAAAATATAGAGTCCATTGTAATTCTGAACGATGTAGGATATTATTCTGAAGCATTTCGGGCTTCCCGACAGAAAGCTGGCCACCAACGTCGCCTCCCGTCTTATTGACTGCCGCCTGTACACGCATGTCTCTGGTCCTAGTCTGGATGCACAGAGTGCAGCGGGCAGTGCGTCGCCAAACAGCAAAGTCGGAGTTGTCGACAGCAACGCAGAAATCTACACACTTACAACCGAAGCTCTCAGTGCACTGAAGACTCTCAAGGGCGATGCGCTACAAAGGACGAAGACGCAGACGCGCAAAAAGTACATGGACATACGCGGTCATCTGAGCCCGCGGCTGGCCGAGTCGCGCAATAGCAGCAGTCGGACAAGCACAAGCACAGATGCATCCTCCGGCAGCTATCCAGTCGGCGACAGCGAGAATAGTCTCAGAAGCAACGAGGTGGTTTCGAGGGATACAAGTGCCAGCATCAGCCGCAACTCGCACTACTTGGCGTCCTCTGAACGCAGCCCTCATGTGCCGCCGCCACTTGATGTAACCAGCGCACGCAAGTCAGGAGCTGGCAACTTTTTCCGGAGCAGACATAGCAGATACTCGGATGAAGGCGTAAGTGACAGACCGCGTGGGCACTCAATCGAGTCACCGGCAGATACGCTAGTCTCGCATGGCCCACTGCGTATTGTGTCTACCAAAGCCGCCTCTCATCAGACCGGATACTCGCCCACGACGCCGCTTACTGGCGACGACAACGACAGTGGCAGCCAGGCTGCTCGGCTTCAAGAGGTTGACATTCCTACTGGCGATCTAGGCGTTCTGCTAAAGTCGTGGTCTTTTGTTGGCGATGGTTCCTTGGCTTTTACAGCGGCAACCAGCCCACGCAGCTCAACGGCAGATGTGACTGCTCAGCCAAGCAGCCACAAGATCGATGGCTCGATTGCTACCCCAGCTCACAGCACCCAGGAAAGCCCTGGTGACCGCAGCCCAGTTGAAGCAGGTCTCGAAAACATGCGCGCGCTCGAGCAGCTTGATGAGATTGAGGAGGATGAATGCTGCGATGGTCCCGCTGCCAAAGAGAATGGCATCCCCGTTCTTACACCTGTCAGACGCAGGCGGCGATGGGCAATGTATCGCGAGTATAGTGACGGTCAGCTCGACTCTCGACGCAGAAAGCTACGCGATCGCCGCACGATCCGCTCTTATGCGTCTGCTCCGAGCCTGAGCTCAATCCCTGAAGACAACCCTTCTTCCAAGAACGGAAACATGCATCGTCCATCGCTGCCGCTGCCACGAGACATATTCCAGCTTCAGCTACAGTCTCGGCCGCAGTCGGAGTCGCGCGATGAATGGGTAACCGGCGATGACGAGGAGGACGATGACTTGATGGGCTTTATGGCACAGCGCAACTCGCGCTATTCGGATATCACAGTGTCTAGCAGCTACGTCGGCGTGCGGCCATTCAACGGAACGCTGCTCGAGCGCTCGTTTATATTCAGCGAGGGAAGCGGTGACGGGTGGCCTGCCCGGAGCAGTACTGGCTCGCATATTGCAGAGATTCAGTCAAATGCCGCCGAAACCGAAGCTGATACGGACGGAACATCGATATACTCTACCCCCAACGGCATGTTTGTCATCGACGAGGATGGTAAGCGCCAGCGTGCTCTTAGTGACCCGGCCGGCCTGCCTCGGCTTCCACAGACTGCGGACACAGCAGGTAACGACAATGCATTTGGGCGGTCAGTCTCTGGACCAGCTTATCAGGGTAGTGCGGTATCCGGCAGCGAAAACAATGCTAAGCTGTCGCTACAGAACTCGAGACTCAGACGCAAGTTTGTGACACCTGATCCACACACTACCACTGTTGAATGTGCCAGCGAGGAGACCTCTGGGCGTGCCTCATCAGTCACACTTGGCAGCTCAATGCGCCATTCGGAGAGTGCCATAAGCGAAGATGGTGCTATGCAGCTGCAGCTCTGGCGCGACACGGTTCCGGTATCTCTTCTACAGTCACTGAGCCCTGATGCAATTGCACGCCAGGAAGCCATCTATGAGCTTGTTGCGACGGAGCTGGCCTATCTGCGCGACCTGGAGCTAATCGATGCGGTGTTTGGCCAGCCGCTGCTGTCAGCACCTCATATCATGCCCCACGAGCAAGCCCAAGAGTTTCTGCGCAATCTTTTCTACAACTACAACGAGCTTATCGCAAACAGCCGTGCTCTGTATGCCAGACTGCGCGAGCGTCAGTCCGCAGCTACAGTTGTAAGCGGCGTTGGCGATATCTTTGACGAGTGGGCCGATTCACTAGAAGCGTTTGTCGAGTATGCCGTCCATGTCCCCGCGGCCCAGTGCGCACTCGAGTCGCAGTTGCTAAACAACCGGGCTATGGCTGACTTCCTGGCTACTGCCGAGTCTGCACCGGGTGCTCGGCGTCTGCCTGTCCAGAGCTTCCTGGGCCGGGCCGCAACGCGTCTGGCGCGGTATCCGCTTCTCCTCGATGCCATTCATCGCCGTACTTTGGCCAGTAGCGAGGGCGATATGCTGCAGAGTGCAAGCAAGAAGGTTCGCCATGCACTGGCTGAGATTGACCGGAGAACTGGCGAGAACGCCGCCGAGCTTCGCATGCGTCAGATTAACCAGCGACTCCGCCTTGTCCCTGGCGCTCGCGAGAGTCTTGCGTTGGATAGCTCGGCAAGGCGGCTAATCAAGGAGGGGCTGTTTACGTCAGGCGATGGAGTCCAGGTGCTTGTCTTCCTCTTTGACAACGCACTTGTCATGGCTGTCGAAGAGAAGGTCCCTTATGCCAAGAATGTCACTCGGTACATTGCCGATGCGCGGATTATCCCGGTCTCGATGCTTGACGTTTCAGTGCCTGTGAACGAAGCGGGTACACTGACTGGAATCCGCGAGGCATTGGGTCTTCTGGGCCCGAGTCAGAGCACAACACCGCGCAACGCTCTTCTGCGGCATTCGTCAAGTGCTGCCAGCGTCAAGCCTACGCGTGCCAATTCGCCCCTGTCATTTATACACATTGGGTGCCGCGCTCTGTGCCGCACACTGCTTGCTACATCCGACAGCGAGCGTGACTCGTGGTTGACAGTTGTGAGGAGACACATTTGCGTACCTCAGACCCTGGTTGAGGCGTACACCGAGCTGCGTCTGCTTTCAGACCGCGACTTTCCACAGGCACGCGGTCCACAGTGCACGGCCCCATTTACTGCTGGATCTGGCTGTCGCATGCTGCTTTTTGGAAATCGCGACGGGCTGCACCTGGGCATATACGGCGTGCCGACGTCTGTTGTCCGCATTAGCCATTGCGGGTCGGTGTCCAAGATCCATGTCTTGCGGCGGTACAACATTGCGATTGTGCTGAGCGACCAGACGCTCTTGGTCTTCCCACTTACTGCAATCGAGAACGCTACCGCAAACATTGGCTCTGCCGGGTTGGCAGGCACTAAGATTGCGTCGTCGGTTGCGTTCTTTGACGTGGGCATGTACCTTGGGCTGCCGCTAATTGTGCTCATGAAACCCCGCAACGGCAAGTCGCATTTTAAGTGCATCCAGCCTCAGTTCACTAATGCTGACGGCACAACTACGACGGGCAGCGATTATAGCTACGACAGCAGCGAGAGTGCCAGCGAGTATAAGCGTAGCGCCCCGCCGCCATCGATTGCAGCTTCTGCTGCAGATTCTGTCCGAACGCTGCGTACAGTCTACCAGGGCGCCCGGTGTGCGCTCAATCTGATCGGCGAGTTCTCGATTTCAGGCAAGACCAAACGGGTTCACTTTTTGCGTCGTAAACTGTGCATCGTTGCCAGCAAGACATTCGAGATTGTCGATGTTGCAAACAGCCGGCTTCTACGTAGCTTACCCGATCCGCTGGACGACGACTTTTCGTTTGTTCATAACAGTGACTCTGGACATGCGATGGCCATCTGCAAGATTGGCCGCGAGTTCCTGCTCTGCTACGAGTCGTTTGCCTTCTACATTGACAACTTTGGCCGTCGGTCAAGGCCCGACGTGTTCATTCGGTGGGAGATGGCACCGCACATGATTACCTTCCGCCACCCGTACATTGTCGCCATCAACCCAAAGTTCCTCGAAGTCAGGCATATGGAGTCGGGTGTCTTGCTCAGCATTATCCGTATTCCAAACGCGGTCTGCCTTAATCCCGACTCTAAATCGACCACGCTGCACATTGGCGTTGGTCCGCAGGCAGTAGGCACAGCGACGACTATTCTGGATAATGCAACAGCGTTCATTTCAAATGATGAGCAGCTGAGCGACTCTGTCGATGCAGTCAGTGCTCTGCCTGCACCTGTAGTTCTGCCAGCCAGCGGTGATGGCATAGCTCCTCGTCCTGCTTCTACTGTCGTCAAGTCAGCAACTGTGCTTGGATGTCCAAATGTCACGATGGGCCACGTTGTTCCTGGGATTGCTGGTAAGTCTGGCAAGCGCCTTTTCCCAGAGGGCTCTGCCTCGTACTACCGTGTGGTTGAAATTCGTCTGCCTCCGCTAAAGTCCTCGCAGCAGCAGCAGCAACAGCAGCAGCCACTGGCATCAGTCAAGACACCGCCGATCACGTCCACCAGCAAGCCGGTCCAAATGACTGCAAATTCTTCTGCTGCCACCACAACAAGCCCTACCTCCAAGATCTAGCTGATTAGCATATTCCCTTAATTTCGTTACGAATGTATTGTTAAGTTACCACAACAGAAATTTTATATGTTTTTGTCTTGCTGGCCATTCGAAAAGTTATCAGGTTGCCACCTGCGATGCGTCCAGACCAAGTGCGTTCAGGAACAGGTTGACGTTGGCAGTCAGTGCCATCGCAATGTCTATTGGCACATGGCCGCTCTTGGCCAGCATAACCTTTTCAAGCACCTTCTCTCTGACCTCGGACACCAGTGCATGCTGCTGCTCGACAGACGCCCCGATAGCCAGCGTGGCCAGGAACTGCCAGGCATGGAGATCCTCCATCGGGCTGACCGTGCTGACCGCGCTGATTGGGCTTATTGCCTGACCCATTGCCGGTGACGACGTTGTCGTCGACGAAGGAGGGAATATCGATACCAGGTTACCTCTAAGCGAGTTGAAAAGGTGGTTGTAGAGCTCAGACGACTGGTACACCTCTTGGGCGTCTGGCTGAGCGCCATATGCGTGAGCTCCTGCCTGTCTTAGCGTTGCCGAGCGACCCAGGAGCACAGTAAGGAAGGCCAGCGCCGGGCGTGTGCGCGCGACCCAGGCAATGTTGTTGCGCTCCATAAACAGGGCAAATAGCCCGTTGACAATCTGGAGCGACGTCTCCGCCAGGAAGGCAAGAGTGGGCGGCATAACCGCATGCAGAAAGAGGTCTGTCTCTTCGCGTTGCTGCATGGCGACCAGTGACCCAGATGCCGAATAGCTGAAGCTCCCGAAGCGGCAGACATCAAGAGTCTCAAAGTTGGCGATTATAGTCGTGGTCAGCGCAAGTATCTGGTCGATCGACAGATGGTGAACAAGCCGAGGAATGATCCGCTTACCCTTGGAAAACGAGAGGAACCGAACCAGCGGATGGGGATACGTGTTGGAAATCGGCTGGGAGGCATCCAGCTCAGACCAGGCCCTTTCCTTAGCCTCGCTGTACATCGCCAGCCACTGCTGCACCGACGGGTGGTCAGGATTCTGCGGCAGCCTAACCTGCTCGCGAATCAGCTGCTCAAGACGTAGCACAGCAGTGTACACGTTCTCGATTGAACGCAGGGTCTTGCGTCGCTCGCTAGCAGGGTTGCGGGTGTCACCCATTCCGCTGAAAATGCCGCCCAGGTCATGGTGCGTTGCCGGCAGCGGCGAGTTTCGAGGCGCATCAGACTGCGAAATGCTACCTGCGTGGCCGCGCTGCTGGACCTGAATCACTTGCTTAGGGTTCCGCGCCGAGTTGACAGATATTCTGCCTAGGGCGCCCTCGGCTGCAACGTGAGCAGCCTTGGGACGGCGCTTGGCCTCGTTGACAATGCGCTGGACTTGCTGCTGCATGCGGGCCATTGAGCTCTGCGTGTTGCTGCGATGGCTGCGTCCGAGATGCTGGTGCGGATGGTTCTGCGATTGGCCGGGCATGCCAAGCGACGAGTTGGATCTTCTAGCGTCGTTGCTGCTGCTGCTTCCGTGGCTGTTTAGCGATCTTCCAGCGACAGCAGGCGACTGCTCGCTTTTGCCTTGCTGCTCGACCATTGGCTGCTGTCCGGGGTTTCCAGATGCAGGTGTTTCGGCAGAGGGCCTTGAAGTGGGGGCATCCTGGGAGCCGTTGTTTTGGATAGCCGTCTGCTGAGGCAGTGATCCCGAACCAAACATCGTTCCACGCGAGAGCTGGTACATGTGGCAATAGAAGTCGTCGGCTGCAGGGTCGTCTGTCAGCAGCTGCGAAATCTGAATCCTGACGATATAATCCTTGTCATGGCGCGACATCATATTGTCGTACTTTGAAAGCTCCATCTGGCGTTGCAATCTGTCGCGCTTTCTGCGGGCCACCACCTCTGGATCCGCCAATTTGCGGCCAAAATCCATCGGGGGCATACTTGGCTGCTGCTGGATATGCTGTTGCTGCCGGTGCTGCTGCTGTTGCATTAGCATGCGCGCCTCCAACTCGGCAAGAGTCATCACCTTGTTACCGCTTTGGGCGTCGTTCAAGGCAGGCTGGGTCTGTCGCTGTGCTTGCTGCTGATATTGTTGCTGCTGGTACTGCTGTTGCTGATACTGCTGTTGCTGTTGCTGTGGTGCTCCGGCATGACTGCTTACAGTGCTCTGGTAAAAGTCAAAGTCCTTGCCGGTAATTTCGCGAAGGTCAGCATCAAACGTCTCGTCGTTAAAGTCGTCTTGGTCATCTTCTAGCGCCTCGCCAAGGCCGTCGTCCCCCAAAGCGAGAGTTTCGAGTCTCGCATCTAAATCCACATTGTGATTCTGCCGATGGAAAGATGTGCGCTCGCGAGCAATCGCATCATCTGGCAGCCCGATTCCAGGTCCAAAGAACGAACCAGACATTTCGAATCAGCTTAACAAAAGAAATATTTTGAGAAAGAAAGAGAAGTGAAAAAAGACAAAGATGCGCCAGAACACAGCAAGACCCAATTTTTTGATTACAATTTATGAAGGCTGCTCATGACCTAAAATCTCGGCGGCTTCGTCGGGAAAAAACTCCTTCAGCTTGTTCTCGTACTCCTGCTTAAAGTTGGTCAGTGCGGAGATCTTTCCATTGGTGAACTGGTTCTCCGAGGCAACGCGCTCCATAAACTTGCTGGTAAACTCGTCAGGATTCCGGCCATCTTTTATGTACGCCAGGACCTCCTCAGGCACATTGACGTTTAGCCTGTCCTTCATCGTGTGCATCTGCGCAAGCCCGCGCACAAGCCGGTCGACGCGCTGCTCGAGGACCTCACCTGATGCAGATTCGTGGTTTTCTACGGTTACGCGGATTTGGGACAGAGTTTCGAGGGACTCGCGGATTTGGGCCTCCAGCGCTGAGCGGTCATCGTCGTTGAAGTCGACTGGCAGTTGTGGCTGGTTCTGGTTCTGGTTCTGGTTCTGCTGGTGCTGCTTCTTCTGCTGCTGCTGTTGCTGTTGTTGTTGGTTCGGGTTCATGGTAGCGTTGTATGTGGTGGCTGCGGAGAAGTAGATGTTGTTAGATGCTATATCCAAGTAAGCTCTATCAAATTGAGCAGACACGTGGATAATGGATGATGGCCATTTTTACAATCAAATAGGCACTGATTGACTTTATACCTTATGGTCCGGGACTCGAGGCGTCTTTGGATAGTGCGATACGCAAACCCATGCTGTATTATTCAATGCACCTCTGATAGGAATACGTTTACAAGAACCCGTGTGCATTATAGAAGCCAGCTCTCGTAGCTCCTTCCTTCCAGCATCTCAGAAGTGCCAAGGTGTGGGGTGGTGATTAAGCTGATCAGCACATTACTAGACTGGCCGATCAGCCCCATTTTTCTTCGTGTTTTTCGTGTGTACAAGAAAAAAAGATTTGGCAACGGCTATTTCACTCACCAGCTCACCACCTATTTTTTGTACTTAACACCTTACATTCATTAAATCCGCGCCGTTTCTTTACAGGACCACGTACATAGCAAGGCGCGAATTACACATACTCTAACACACAATGGAAAACGAAGAGTACGTGCACACCTAAGCAATTATGCTTTGTATTTTGCTAATGCGCTCCGGGTACTTTAGTGAACCACTGTACTGGTCAGGAGCATACACATAAATGTTTACTAACCGAGTACGCCTCTCCATTCCTAAAATTATCTGCTGGCACATGTGTAGCTACTACGAGAACGAGCAGGTAAGGATATGCGAACATATATATAGGCACTATGGCCAGAGGCACAACGCCCAGGAGATACAAAGCGGTAGCCACACGCCATACTGTGACAGTCTACTAACAAACGCTTCTCAAACAACACATAGTATGATGACGAGCCCGAGATGGAGGTACAGGCGAACGAGGATCCGACCGAGATATTCCTCCCCGACGATAACGTTCAGGCCACGCCGTCGAGCGAGCGCGTAACCACACCATACATGACAAAATACGAGCGCGCGCGTATTCTGGGTGCCCGCGCCCTGCAGATCAGCATGAACGCCCCAGTTATGGTCGAGCTTGACGGCGAGAGCGACCCGTACGAAATCGCCTTGAAGGAGCTGCGTGCCAAGAAGATCCCGTTTGTCATCCGCCGGTACCTGCCCGACCAGAGCTACGAGGACTGGCGCGTCACCGAGCTAATCGCCGACTAAGACCATTTCCCGTCCCTAGCCCTACTTTAATACATCTTAACTTTTCTTCCAGCTGCGACGATTGCATGTGTCTCAAGTGTCATACAATGTGTAATATGGAAAGCACCAGTTGATTCTATTCTGAAAGTGCCAAACTAAGCAAACTCGAAAGGGAAACAAATGGAGAGGTGTGGCTAAGGACCGTTTTTACTTCTGGTAGCTCCAGACGTTCTTCAGGTAGCCATCCTTGGTGACGATGCGGTTAAGCGAGTCGTCGCTCTCGGCGCGGGCACGGACGGCGCCCGAGATGGCGTAGGTCTTGTAGGTGCCGGTCATGACGCCAGTGCTGTCAACATCGGCGACGTTGATCTGGATGGCGGCGTGGTCCTTGGAGCCGATCAGACGGCCAGTGGCAGAGCTAAACCGGACAAGCGAAGTTGATATTAACCATATTACCACCAATGCGTCGTGTGCAATCGCAAATACAAATTAAAATTCCAGTGCGTGTGCAGTTTACAAATACAGATAAGGTGGCGACCAATCGGTTGTTTAACATACATAGGAGGGTAGGTAGTGATATAGAGTGTTTGAATTAGCGTTTGGGCTGTCTCTGCCAACGAAATCGCATATGCCTGCTCTAAGCGATGCACATCACAGCTGTAGAACCTAATTGAGGTGGCCAGACGCTTACCACTTGCGGGGAATGTAAAGGTCGACGAGAACACCCTGATCGTTTTCCATTTTAGATGTTTAATTCCTTGTATATGGCAGATTTATAGACAAGCAGAGAAAAAGGAGGAAAACCATGCCACTCATGCTTGCCGGCTGTACACTTAGCACATTTTTTTCTCTCTCGCCAGATTAATTTTTTTCCTCCTCGCTGGGCAGGCTTGGGCCCGTTGATCCCAAGGCGCACAGCCAGAGAGCAGGCTGATCTATGGCCTCCTCAATTTGCAAGGCAGGGCTGGTCTCTCTCTTTTCGCTCAAAAATATTTTGATTGCGCGATCACCAGTCTGATCGCGCCTGGAGTAACGTGACTTGAGCTTTAGGGTCTGCGCTGGCAGCTCGGCTCGTAATCTAGCCGGTCTTCGAGCTGCAAGCCGGCATGCATGCAGCAAACGTTTGCTGACACGGCCTGTGCAGCCAATCATTGTCTGCAACATCACTATTGCAAACATTGAAGCGCCGAAATTGCGGGTGCATCTGCAATCATCGCCAGTGCTGCGAGGAGTTTTCGCTGTCGCCAACTGAGTGGCCAGCGGCTTCTCTCGAAGCTTCTGCAGCTTATTATCAGAGCTTGGCTGCTGGCAGACGAACCTACAAGGAGGCGATAGATGTCTTTCCTTTCTCTCTCTCTTTCCCTTTCTCTCCACATCCTCTGCTGCTTCTGCTTTTGTTTATTATCCTACTTGTACTCTTTGGTAATTCCTATCAGGCCTTTTTATTATGCGCTGCACGGTTGCTCTGACAGCTCTTGCCGCCCTCGCCACTTCGACGCTTGGGCGTGTCTACTACGAGGAGACGTTTGCCGATGCCGACAGCATCAGCAGCTTTGTTCCGTCTGAGGCACGCGATGACGTCGGTGCCATCAAGCTGTCCGCAGGCAACTGGTACAGCGACGAGAAGAACAGCGCCGGTCTGCAGATCTCGGAAGACGCCCGGTTCTACGCCTACACATCCAAGCTGAAGCGCCCGTTCAACACCAAGGGCAAGGACTTTATTGTCCAGTTCACCGTCAAGTACGAGCAAGACATTGACTGCGGAGGCGCATATCTGAAGCTGCTGCCGCCGACCCTTGAGCCAGCCAAGTTTGACGGCGACTCAGAGTACGAGATCATGTTCGGCCCCGACATCTGCGGCTCGACCAACCGTCGCGTGCACGCCATCATCAACTACAACGGCACAAACAACCAGATTGACAAGGTCATCCAGCCCCGCGGCGACCAGCTGACACACCAGTACACATTCTGGGTCAAGCCCGACAAGACCTTCGAGATCCGCATCGACAACAAGATTCAGGAGGAGGGCAAGATTGAGGACATGTGGAAGGTCCTGCCTGAGAAGCAGATCTCTGATCCTGACGCTACCAAGCCCGACGACTGGGTCGACGGCCCGGCGATGATCGATGATCCCGAGGACGAGAAGCCCGAGAGCTGGGTTGATGGGCCGGCCACCATCCCCGACCCTGAGGCCGAGAAGCCTGAGGACTGGGACGACGATATGGACGGCGACTGGGAGCCGCCTGTGGTTGCTAACCCCGAGTTCAAGGGCGAGTGGAAGCCCCGCCAGATCCCCAACCCCGAGTACAAGGGCGAGTGGTCTGCGCCTCTGATCGACAACCCAGAGTACGAGGAGGACGAGGACCTGGCTGTCTTCAACATTGGATATGTCGGCATCGATATCTGGACCGTCAAGTCGGGTACCATCTTTGACAACATCCTGATCACCGACGACTTTGACTATGCCTCAGGATTCGGCAACAAGACATGGGCCGACTATGTCGAAGGTGAGATTGCTGCTAAGAAGGTGGTTGATGATGCCGAGGCAAAGAAGCTGGAAGAAGAGCGCCTTGCCAAGCTGGCTGAGAAGGAGGCTGCCAGACCAGCCAAGGAGGATGCCGACGCCGAAGCCGACGCCGATGCTGATGCTGATGCTGACGCAGATGCTGAGGACACCCTGGATGCCGCAGAGATTGTTGAGGAGGATGTCGAGGCTGAGGCTGAGGTCAAGGAAGAGACTACTGAAGTCGAGGCTGAGGTCGAAGAAGAGACCACCGAAGCTGAGGCGGAGACCACCGAAGCCGAGGCTGAAGCTGAGGAAGAGTATGATTATGATGAGGAGGATAGCGAAGAAAACATCAAGGCTGCCGCCAAGGCCAAGGCTGAGATTGAGAAGCGGGCTGCCAAGGCTGCCGCCAAGGAGGCCGCCGCCAAGGCTAAGGAGGCTGCTAAGGCCGCTGCTGAGGCTGCCCGGAAGGCTCAGGAAGAGGCCGAGAAGGCTGCCGCCGAAGCCGAGGATGATGAGGACGATGAGCCTGCTCACGACGAGCTGTAAGCAGTTCGTTAAAAATCCACAAATTTCTATTATATCCATGTAACCTGATTTAATTTCGTTTTTTGGCTTTTAAACAACCAGCCATCCTCTCGTGGAAATAACATGCCAACTTTGTTGTATTTTTGCACACTTGGCGGTCCTGTGTGTATTTGCGGCTGTTATTAATTTATATTAAAGTTTACAATGATAGCAAGACGCCTTTGGAATAGGGGTCATAGGAGCTGATAGTGATGATCAATGTTACTTTTGTAGAGATTGGTAAATGAAAGTGCATTGTTCGTAGACTTACGGTGCTGATTTGGACTGCCTTTTTATATTACGAAATGCGCAGACTGGAAAGGTACCTTTTATAGTCCGCAGCTCTAGTATTGGTAACTGATCTTGCATATTTAGCAAAGATATAATGCTTTTCTCTCGTTTCAGAGTTTGAGCCGATGCTATGACTGCATGTTTTTATAGCTGTAATCAGCATTTGTAATATCGATACGCATTTAAATGTTTGGTTATTCATACTTTGGTGCTTTCAGCGAGGAGAAAGGGACTTTGTGTTATCTGCGGGCAGTAAAATTTATATCCTAAATGCTTGCAATTGTCTCTATACAGCAAAAATAAAAAGTGCTTATCAAATTTGAGGGAAATTGGCGTACGCCCACATTGCTTCATCGTTGGTGCATTATTTTTTCAAGATCGTATAGACTGAGACAAGAAGAAAAACAAGGGACATGGGGGATAATAAATGGGCCGCCGCTGTGGTTTCTTTTTGGGAAACAGGTGGCTATAGTTAGAAGCAAGGATGAAATGCTGTAGCGAGTATGAAATAGCTTTGCAGTTTTCTAGTTTAACGGATGATACAATCGTATAGGCCGTGTAGCCACAGACTGCGGCAGAAATACGAATGAAGGCAATGTGACCATGTCAGCTGCTCCAGCACGATCGACGTAGTCTCGGTAGACAGAAGCGGAAGCGGAAACGGGCTACTGCGCAAGCCTTTTGGTTCCGTGCCCAATTTACGACTCTGACGTTTGGTAATGAGGCGGGTTTGCAAAGCTTGGAAGGCATTCTGTCATTGTGACAAACTTTTCAACGCAGGTCTTCTTGAGGGAAGGGGAAAACCTTTTTTGGTTGAGGGGGGATTTGTCAAGAACAAAAATAGTCAAGGGGTTTGAATTGGCTATACGGTGCTCGTCATTGACAGAATCAGTCCAGCATTCTGTATGAAGTTTGCTAAGCTTTGTCTCCAAGCCACATATCCGATCCCCAGCTCGAAGCCATATCAATATAAAATGTTTTGGGGCAAATTCTGTGGTAACGGACTGTAGTGCCAAATTTAACGGATATTTTTTGAGGCAGAGAGGTGTCATTATTCGCATTCACAATCTTAATTCCGTACTACAGAGACAATGTCATACCAGTCAATGAACCGTTCGTGTTACTACTTTTGTTTTCCGCTCTAGATAATATACGTATGCATCTTTGTGCTGACGTCTTCGAGTTCCGCTGTTAAAAGTACGTGCAAGCTCAGCGTCGGTTTCGTATATAAATGGCAAAGATCTGCTCATCCAGTCGCTATCTTCAAACCAGATCGTTCTGCTCATAACCTGCATCTCCAAACTATACACTGCATCCAAGATACATACTATTACACAATGTGCTTCAGCGGTCTAAACTCTTTGGATATGGTTCTCTCGTCCCAGGATCGCATGTGCACCTGCCCTATCTGCCGGACCGGCACGAACTGCGATGTCTAGTATCCGCTCCATACGCAGGTCTTCGATGACTAAAAAATATACCTCTGGATCCACAGATCCTCCAAAAAATTCCGATTGATATCGTTTCCTGTCAATCTTACTTGCGAGCCAACAGTGCTTAAGACCAAAATGTACTTTAAACATTGATTTTTCTAACAAACATTCAATAAACAATATTAAAAAAATGTATTCAATGCGCTACCAGTCGCCGTGTATGCATATCCTGTTAAAACTGATGCGAGCCAACTGCCTGCCAAAGCCATGGTTCGGTGTATCCGTCCTGTGTTAGCAACGAAGTCAGCGCAACTCGGGGATATTCGCAGCCTGTCTACGCTCTCTGATCTGATCAGGATGGTCTGATCCTGCTTAATGATAATCGGGCTGGAAGCCATGTCATGCGAGTCATATCTCTGTAAGCACAGTATACGTTTTGCCTCTACAGCTGTCTACCTCATTTACCTTCTTGAATTACTAGCAACAAATGATTCGTGTGGTTGCGGCATTGCAGCTGTCCCCAGTTAAACGAGTGTCTGCACATTCATGCTCCTACACCCCTGCTTCTGCGCCGTATTTACAGCAACGATCATACACCTCAGGCAATATGACACAGAAAAAGCCCGCGAACCCGTACTCGCATACGCTTAGACTCCCAAAGACGGATTTTCCCTTGAGAGCCGATGCGGCGCGCCGAGAGAAGCAGTTTCGCGAACGGTGCACCGACACACTATACGAATGGCAGTTGAAGAACAACACCGGGCCGCAGTTTATTCTCCATGACGGTCCGCCATATGCGAACGGTGATCTGCACATTGGTCATTTTATGAACAAGGTTCTAAAGGACATTATCAACCGGTACCAGGTGATGCAGGGACGACGGGTGTTGTATATCCCCGGATTTGACGGACACGGTCTGCCGATCGAGCAAAAGGCTCTGGCTACGCTAAAAGACCGAGAGCACGATACGCTTGATCCGATGGAGATTCGGAAAATCGCTCGGAACTTTGCACTCAAGGCAGTCGGGCGTCAGGTAAAGAGCTTTGAGGAGTATGCGGTGATGGGCGACTGGAGGCATCCGTACATGACGCTTGATCCCGAGTACGAAGCAAATCAGCTGGACATTTTTAGGACAATGGTCGAGCGCGGGTTTATATATAGACAGTGCAAGCCGGTGTACTGGTCGCCGTCGTCACGTACGGCGCTTGCAGAGGCAGAGCTCGAGTACAACGACAACCACGTGAGCACTAGCGTATATGTCAAGTTCCCGCTGACCAGACAGTCGGCTGAAAAGATTGGCGCAGGGCGCGATGCAAGCCTGCTTATCTGGACAACCACACCTTGGACGCTGCCAGCAAACAGTGCCGCTGTGGTCCATCCCGATCTAGAATATACACTTGTGCAGGTGGTAGATGGGTCGTCGGAGTACCAAATGGTCGTCGGCACGAGCCGACTGGAGGCGGTATCGCGGCTCCTACCCGAGGGATCAACGATGACTAGCATTAGTACGTTTGGTGGTCGAGATCTAGAAGGGCTGACATACACTAGCATCCTGCGCGACAAAGAGTGCAAGGTCTATCTTGCAAATTATGTGACCGAAGATACCGGAACCGGTGTTGTGCATACGGCGCCTGGTCACGGAAAGGAGGACTATGAGCTTGGAATGGCCAACGGAATCGAGGTCATTTCTCCAGTCAATGATCTTGGTGTTTTCACTGGCGAGGCCGGGCCAGCACTCGAGGGAAAGAGTGTTCTTGGTGATGGAACCACAGCAGCCATTGACATGTTGAAGGCAAAGGGTGCGTTGCTGTACCAGCACAAGCTGAAGCATAGCTATCCCTACGACTGGCGCACAAAGCAGCCGATCATCCAGCGGGCAACCCCGCAGTGGTTTGCCAATGTCAGGGAGCTAAAGAATACGGCCTGGAAGTCAGTCGACGACGTTGTCGTTGTGCCCGAGGCTGGCAGGCGCAGACTCAAGGCGTTTGTCACGGGCAGATCCGAGTGGTGCATCTCGCGCCAGCGCGTCTGGGGTGTTCCGATTCCCGTTCTGTACAATGCACGGACGCTTGAGCCTCTGCTGACGTCAGAGTCCATCAGCCACATCACACAGGTCATCAGAACCAATGGTGGTTCGGACGCATGGTGGAAGCTTCCTGTCGAAGAGTTCCTGCTGCCACAGTATCGCGACAACGGCGAGACGTACATCAAGGGCACCGATACAATGGATGTGTGGTTTGACAGCGGTAGCTCGTGGAAACTACTTGAAGACAAGGCTGAGAACCGCGAGGGCGCATATGCCGACGTGTATCTCGAGGGCAGCGACCAGCACCGCGGCTGGTTCCAGTCGTCATTGCTGACATCCAATGCCGTGCGCGGCGTGGCTCCGTACAAGGCGCTGGTGACCCATGGCTTTACGCTGGACGAGCAGGGCCGCAAAATGTCAAAGTCGATCGGCAACACGCTAGCACCAAGCACTGTAATCGAGGGCGGTAAGGACAAAAAGAAGGAGCCGGCTTACGGAGTTGACCTCTTGCGCCTGCTTGTCGGATCGACGGACTATACACAGGACGTGAGCTTTGGCCCTACAGTTTTTGCCGGGTTTAGCGATATCATCCGCAAAATCCGCGGAACCGTGCGGTTTATGCTGGGAAATCTTGACGGCTTTAGACCCGATATGGTTGTTCCATACGACAAGATGTCTAGCATCGATAGGTATATGCTGCACGAGCTGTACCACTTTAAGCAGGGTGCGAAGCAGTCATTCGACAGGTTTGAGTTCTTCCGCGCGATGCAGGCGCTGAACAACTTTACCAACACGACGCTATCGGCGTTTTACTTTGACATCAGCAAGGACCGGCTATATGCCAACGGAATGGATGATGCTGAGCGGCGATCGGCACAGACTGTGCTGTACCACATACTGATCAACTACACAACGGCGCTTGCGCCTGTGGCACCCCATCTGGCTGAGGAGGTGTGGGAGTTCTTTGGGCCAGTGCGAAGCAGATTTGGCAAAGACTCGTTCAGCGTGTTCCTCGAGCAGTGGGACCAGACTAGCAGCTCGTGGAACAGCCCTGGACTGGCCGAGGAGTGGTCTGCTCTGCGCAAGATCCGCGGGCTGGCAAACAAGGCCATCGAGGCGGCGCGTCAGGAGAAGGTGATTGGGAGCTCACTCGAAGCCGAGCTGGATATATACCTGCCGCTGGACTCGCGTCTTGGCGCACTGCTCAAGTCGCATGAGAGCGAGCTGAAGCAGCTCTGCATAACCTCGGCTGCCGAGGTGCATCAGGCACAGCCGCTTGATGCGCTGGCAGACGGGTACTCGCAGACAGAGGCAGTATCTGCATTCGGTGTGGACGCTGCTGTCAATGTCGTCTGCCGCCGCTCGTCCTTGCACAAATGCCCGCGCTGTTGGAACTTCCACTCGGATAATGCAGACAGTCTCTGCAGGCGCTGCGACATAGTAGTTGCCGGCTTGGCGTGAACCTTGTTTTCGTAAATATTTTTTGAATGGCATGCATACTGCATGGTCCGTGAGATGCAGGCGACTCGCGTTTTTAGCACCCCTTTTCCTTCGCAACAATGTTTTGATCTCGGATGTATTGTTTGAACCCGTGTGCTGCCGCTGGACACGGACCGCTAAAGGTTGCATTTGTGTTTCTGCGGATGGAACAGTCGTGACCATGTTCACGTGAGTATGCCTTCTTTCGGGCGCGGTTTGTCAATCAGTCGGTTGGTCGGTCGGTCGGTCTGGCTGTTTATGCTGCCTGCATGCGTGCAACCAACCACAAGAAAAAAGTTTGGTGCCCCTTGTGCGTCGGGTGATTTGGTGATCGGCCCAACGGACAAGATGTGAAAGACAAGGCTGCGAAAAGGGAAGGCTGATCCCGTCTTAAAATTTCAGCTTTTGCTTTGCCTTCTTCACTTCTGTTCTGGTAATTGCTTGAATTTTGTTCGAAAAGCCCTCCTCAGCATTTCCTCGTTCTCGGAGCAGAAATATAAGCGCACTTGTTTATTTCCACACTACTATTCCCACACTAATAAATAGAGCGGTGCATTCTCGCTGAATGCGCAAATTCAACCACTTTACAGGCACCTCTTATCCCACTCGCTAGCACACCAGGCCTCGTTTCGGTTGTCAGGACACACCGGGCAAAGTCTTGTGTTCGTAAGCGTTCGCTAATATTCTCTCGCCTTCTGTCTGCTTGCGGCACCCTGTGTGACTTTTGGATCCACCTACCCACCCTATTTTCCTTTGTACTGCAATATCGAGCAAACAAAGTGTCTTTACCCAGCCAAAGCGGGACTTTTAGCATTGCCAATACAGAGTACGGGCAGAGCGTGCGAGCAGGGCGTGGAATTAAACGGACTTGTAGAGAGAAGAAGCGAGCAAGTCCTATCTGTCACGCCTTCCTCTCGAAATATTTCTCTTTTGTACTAAGGTGATATCCCAGCCAGAGGCAAGCCTTTCTTTTTTGTTTTAAATAGCTCTACTCTTGCTTCGCCAGCCTCTATTCCTATTCATTTTTCTTTTTTTCTTTATTCTCTCTGTCGTACTTTAACATACTAGGAGACGCTCTCTATACACGCACAAACTGTCTCTACAAGCTCTACATCTGTAAACACCATTGATCTCTGACGATATCTCTTGTTTTTTTACTTCTTTTCTAGCCCCAAGTTTCGGTATCTTGTTTATTTTTTTGTTTTATTTGCTTCCGAAACACTCCCACCCTCACAAGCTTTAACGCCATCGCCGCAGCTTGATCAGTGCGCGAGTTTGGTGCTAGGTATCCTGCGTTCCTCTTCTTTCCTGGCTTTCAATTCGATAGTTCCCAGACGAGCAGAGAGGCAACCCGTTTATATATTGTCCGTTATTATTTCCTGGACCCTGCGGCGCTATTCCTGCCTCATTACATTATCCGAACAACTCCACGGGATATTCAGACATCGTTGATCTGTTCCATTCACCCGGATGATCCAGATTCAGACTGCGCAGCCATCGCCGTCATCATCATCAACAGCAGTGATAGCAGAAGCGGAAGCGGCAGCGGCACAGAAGGCAGTAACCAAGACAACTGCGTCTGAAAATACGCAGCAGTGTCCGTCACCGTCTCCTGAAGCTGAACTATCTGATAGCAGAACATTTTTGTTCGAGCAGACTTCTGACAGCGGTACATCAGCGGCGCTCTTAGTAAAGTCGTCTATGGAGAAGACTCCAATGGGGCTTGCAAGCTTGTCACCTCCTACAACACGAAACAGCAGCGCACACTCGAGCCCCTCGACATCAGCAGCCAATGTCGGCGCACACTCTACAGAGCCGCAGTATCCCAAGCAGCAGAGGTCGCATGGAAGATCCCGAGGCGCTAAGCATGCATCGACAGCGTCTATCAGCGGACATTCAAGAGCAGCGTCCGCTTGTGATGTGCTGTCGCCTGCCTCGACGGCCTCTTCTATTGCAGCGTCTTCTGAATCGATAAAGGCCGCAGCAGGCAGCGGGGCCGCTGAATGCAAGAGATCAGGCGGTGCGCAAGGGCAGGGCACGGGCAAGAGGAGCGACGGCGGCAAAAAGAGTGGCAGCAGCAGCGGCGGCAGCCCCAAGTCGAAGAACTCGCAAGGGAAGCAGCGGCGACAAACCCAGCAGCAGCAACCGCAGCAGCAACCGCAGCAGCAACCGCAGCAGCAGTCGCAAGCGCAGCATCAGCAGACCTTGAATCCTGGCCAGGGCCAGCAGCATCGGAGACAGCAGAATTCGCAGCGGCATATTAGCCATAAGAGCAACTCGCAGGGATGGCCACCGCTGACACCATCACACTACAATGGTGATGTGGGAACATCTCAGAATGACAGTGGTCAATCACGAAGCCACTCGAAGCAGGGAAGTTTGCGGAGTACCGATGAAGAGGGGAGTACCGAGTATGCTGGGCACGGCGACGGCGACGAGACCGACGACGAGGAGGAGTACGCCATCGGGTTTTCGCAGGAGGAATGGGACTGCGAGGTGCGGGGTCGCGTTGTTCTGCCAATTGGTCTGGAAAAGACACTTACGGCGCAGATACTGCATACGTACGAGACCCGGCTGTTTCCGTCTGCCGAGAGCATTGAGATTAAGCGGGCTTTTATCGAAAAGTTTGCTACGATTCTGATGCTCGAGTTCCCCGACTGGGAGATTGAGATCCATGTGTTTGGGTCGTCGGTCAACGGGCTGGGCACATCACGCAGCGACGTTGATATCTGTCTGACGACGGAGCACAAAGAGCTCGAGAACGTGTTTGTGCTTAACAAGGTGCTGCGCAAGTACGACATGCGCACGTACTGCGTACCGCATGCGCGCGTGCCAATTGTCAAGTCGTGGGACCCTGAGCTGCGCATAGCGTCGGACATCAATGTGAACAACACGATTGCGCTGCACAACACGCGGATGATCCAGACATTTGTTGCGATTGATGCGCGTGTTCGGCCGTTTATCATGGCAATCAAGCACTGGACAAAGTGTCGCGAGATCAACGATGCGGCGTTTGGCGGGACGCTGTCGCCGTACGCGTGGGTCAATTTGGCGATAAACTTTCTGCAGATGCGCAATCCTCCGATTCTGCCTGTGATCCATCCACAGGACCATTCCGTGGACCTGGACAACAACGGGTATGGCGTTGGGTCTGTCGATCTGCAGTTCAACGACGACATTGAACAGCTGCGCGGGTTCGGTGACGGCAACGGCGAGTCTCTCGGGTTCCTGCTGTACGCGTTCTTCCGGACGTACGCGTATGAGTTTGACTACCGACACCAGGTGGTCTCTCTGCGCCACGGATGCTACCTGACAAAGGCACAGAAGGGGTGGGACATCGGGCGGCCGTCAAGGATCCTGTGTGTAGAGGAGCCGTTCTCGACGTGGCTGAACCTCGGGCACAGCGCAAACACTACATCGGTTGAGGGGATTCGGCAGGAGTGCCAGCGGGCGTTCGGCATCCTGCGTGATGGCGGGTCATACGACGAGGTGTGCGAGGTGTACCAGCGGCCGCGGCGCACGGCAGACTCGCAGGTTCTGTCGGGATCGCGGGTCACAGGCGCGACACTGGTGGATAGCAGTGCTCGGAGCACTGATATAGACTTTTCAGGGCTGGATAGCGGTGTCTTGGACACTAGTGCTGCGTCCACGGCCACCATAGACGGCGCCGCCACTGCTACTGCCACCACACCTGGCGGCCGGGCTCGAGACAGGCAGCGGCCGCAGTATCCGGCAAGATCGAGCAGCTATAGTCCCGGGTATGTGCAGACGCCGCAGGGCGTATTCTACTCGACACCTGGAGCGATCCCACAGATGGCGATGGGTATACAGCGCAGGGAGTCGTATGACAGCGTGGTGGTTGCAAGAAATGGCGGCGGCAGCAGCAGGAGCAACAGCAGAGGGAGGGGGCAGCGGCAGAGCAGTCGGGTGCAGAACAATCCTCGGTACTGGGGCTCGACGTCTGGACAGCAGCAGCAGCAGCATCATAATAAGCAGAGCCAGGGTGACGACGAGGACGGCGTGTGCGACTATGGTGGTCCGGATGCGAGCAAGGTGCAGGGCACTTTGGCCAAGCAGAACGGCCGGACACCGAGAAAGGGCGGCCAGATGCTGCAGCTCGGCGACTACATAGCGAACCTGTCGGCCAAGTAATACGACCTTTTTTAAATACGAAGAAAACTTTCCTTTTTCTTTCCTTCTGCTTTGCCTGAAACAGGATTACGCTTACGCTTACACAAGCATGGTGGGCGGATCAGGATTGGTGACATCATGTGAGGGCCTGCTTGGAAGGTTTCGGATTTCACTCTAGCAAGGGGTTTAAAAACGGCACGTTTCGCCTTTGCTCTGCAGTCGTCAGCCTTCTTTCTTTCGAGAACTACATCTTATTTTATTTTTTTATTTATTTGCTCTAGGCTTTACATACCAAAGGTAATACAATACGCTATTTCAGCATCAGTGGAAATATTCAAGTATGGCGTCGGGAAATAGTGGCAACGAGGCATTGTTTGTGAAGGAGGGCGACGACTTCTACTTTGAGAAGGGCACGGCGGACGGCAGCGGCTACCGCACCAGCGTGTACCGGCACCGCGAGTCCCAGATGCGCGTGGTGGTCAGCCGGGTGCCGCGGCCGCTGTGCACGCTGCACATCTACGTGCCAACGGTGACTGACAACGACAAGGGGCTGCCGCACACGCTCGAGCACCTAGTGTTCTGCGGATCCCAGCGCTACCCGCACCGCGGGTACCTTGACGCGCTGGCGAACTGCAACTTTTCGCAGGGGACGAACGCGTGGACGTCAGGCGACCACACGTGCTACACGCTGGAAGCGTCGAGCGAGCAGGCGGTGGCCAACGTGTTGCCGGTGTACCTGGATCACGTGCTGCATCCTGTTCTGCGCCCGGACCAATTCGTCACTGAGGTTTACCACTTTGACAGCGCGGGGCGCGAGAAGGGCGTGGTGTTTAGCGAGATGGTGGCGAGGGAGAGCGGCGAGTACGATCAGGCCATGCGCGCGCTGTACGGGCAGGCGTTTGGCCCGCGGTCGGCGTACCGGTTTGAGACGGGTGGGCTGACGAAGGATATTGCGCGGCTGACCAATGAGGAGATCGTGGCGTACCATGCGGAGTACTACGACGCGAACAACATCACGGTGGTGCTGACGGGGTCGTTTTCGGACGACTTCGAGGAGCGCGTCTTGCAGACGCTGCCTGCAGAGATTGTGGCGAGCAGCGGGCGGTCGTCGCGCACGCCCGTGGACTGCCAGGGGCCTCCTGAGGGGGCGCCGGTTGGGCGGACGGTCGAGTATCCGTCGGCGGACGTGGAGAGCGGGTCGGTGTGGTTCTGCTGGCGCGGGCCGATGCCTGAGGACGTCGAGACTGTGGTGGCGCTCGAGGTGCTGCTCGAGTATCTGGCCGAGAACTCGTCCAGCCCGCTGATGCAGCGGTTTGTTGAGCGCAGGCGGCCGCTGGCCAGCGCTGTGGCGTATGGCGTCGAGAAGGTCATCCCGTGCACTATCGAGGTGCAGTTCTCCGGCGTGCCGTATGCAGCGGGCCGCCGGGGCGCGGGCGGGGACGAGGCGGAGGGCAGTGGGGACGAGGACGGCGAAGACGATGAGGGCGGAGATGAGAGCGGAGATGAGGGCGGAGATGAGAGCGAGGACGAGGACGAGGACGTGCCGCGGCTGTTCGACGAGCGGTACTTCGAGCGGCTGGTAGTGAGCGAGCTGCAGCGCGTGCACGACTCGGGGTTCGACGGCGACCCCGAGGCGCTGCGCAAGGCAGCCCTACGCGTGCGGCAGAAGCGCGCCGAGAAGATGGAGAACGCGCCCGAGGACGCGATCCAGCTGAGCCTGTGCGCAGACATCGTGGCGTCGCACTTCTCGCCGGGCCACCTGGGCGCATTCACGATCGGGTCGCGCGCACAGCAGTTCACGCTGTTGGACCGGCTGGCGGCGCAGCCGCTGGAGTACTGGCTGGGGATCTTGCGCACGTGGCTGGTGGACGCGCCGGCGTACCACGTGGTGATGGTGCCGGACTCCCAGCTGGGCGGGCGGCTGGAGGAGGCGCGGCGCGCGGTGGAGCAGGGCAACGCTGCGGGCGTCGGGGATGCCGCGGCGCATGACGCGTGGGTTGCCCGGGCGATTGAGGCGAACCGAGTCGACCTGCCCGAGGACGTCAAGCGGCGGGCGCCGGGCGCCGACGCGCGGCTTATCGCCGGGCTGGCGCACGAGCACACGGTGCGCCGGCTGGCCTCAGGCGCCCGGGGACTCTCGGTGGGCGTGGCCCAGGTGGTGCAGGTGGACACGGGGTTCCCCTCGCTGCGGCTGCACCTGCCCCTGGACGCCCTCGACGACAGGCAGCGCGCCCACCTGGTCGTGTTCCAGGAGCTGCTGCTGGCCAGCGACCTGCGGCTGCCCGCCGGCCTTGTCTACGACATGGACGAAGGGCCGCTGGAGCACGCTCGCCTGGTCGACTACGTCACCGTGGACCGCAGGCTGGCCGACCTGGCGACCGCGCGTGAGGCTGCCGTGGGCTACCGCAACGCGCGGTTCGCGTGCGGGTGGATGGACGGTGTGTTCAATGTGCGCGTGCGCGCGACGCGTGGGCGCTTCGCCCTGGCTGTGCGCTGGGCGCTGCAGGCCGTGGTGTTCGCTGAGTTCTCGGCTGAGCGTATCGCCGCCGTGGCGCAGAACCTCCTGGCCGAGGTGTCCGAGAGCCACCGCGACGGGCATGATATGGCGGCCGCCGTGGCCCTGCACTACACCACGAGGCCGGCCCAACCACCGCTGGAGAAGCTGCCGGTGGAGAAGCCGGATCTGGTCGAGCATCATATCAGCGTGCTGGAGCAGGCTGCGGTGCTGCGGCGCGTGGCTGAGCGAGCGCGTGCCGGCGATGTGGCGGAGATTGTACAGGTGCTTGATGGGATTCGCGACCGGCTGCTGGGCGCCCAGGCGCAGGGGTTCGTCACCCTGGGCGTGCCTGCTGGCGAGGACCCGCAAGGGTACGTCGACGTTTATGTGCGCGAGTCGTCGGCGTGTTGCGCAAAGTACCGCGACGGCAGTCTGCTCGCGGCCGCTGGAAGGAAAGACGGAGAGCAGCTGCTGGCTGATATCTTCCCACTGGCGCGCGCCCTGCGGTTTCCCACGGACCTCGCGGCACCGCTGCGCGTGCAGCTGGCGCTGGCATCCGAGCAGGCGTCGTACGCGCACGTGTACGTGCACAGCGACCTGTTCCGCGCGCCCACCCCTTCTTCCACCGAGTCCTTCGAGCAGCAGCTGGCGCACTACCCGGCGCTGGACTACTACGCGCTGAGGCTCCTCTGCGCCCTGCTGGACCGTGTCGACGGGCCTCTGTACAACGCCGTGCGCGGGCGTGGGTACGCCTACGGGGCGTATTTCTCACAGGCCCTGTGGCAGGATCACCTATCGTTCGTCTGCTACCGTGCATCGGACGTGCTGCGGGCCATCTCGGAAATGCGCTCATTGGTGGGTAGGCTGCGGGATCACTGGGACGAGTATGTGGGTGAGTTCGAGGTGCGCATGACGCGCTCGTCGCTCGTCTATATGAACACTGTGGCTACTCCGGCGGCGCTCGTTGATTGCTGCGCTAGGGCGAATATTTATGGATTTGAGAACGCCCGGATGATGGAGCGCTGGCGTAATGAACATTTGGAGCACGTTACTATGGAGGATTTGCGCCGCGTGTATGATGTGCATCTGTCGAAGCTGGCTGACCCTGGGCACCCGTCGATCACTGTCGTTACTACGCCGCCGGACACGAAACTGCCTGCGGACGCTATTGGCGCCTTTGAGCAACTCACGCTGGAGCAGCTGAGCGCTAGCTACTATCGCCCGCTCTAAAAAAAAACACGTTGTGGTTCTTTGATATAAATAAAAGTTTTAGAGTTGGGCCCCTCCTTTATTCAATCAACTAACACTCTTCGCGTAGCAGCAAATTTAACTTAGAAAAGACACGTCGTGTTAATATTTAGTCTCTGACCTTTTACGTCCGTGGAAACATGTGCACTCAGTGATCAGAGCATATGGCGGAATGCGTGCAGATTTATGATCTGACTTTCTAGATGTTACGCACGTTATACAGCCGCCGGATGTGTGTTGACCCGCAGCAGTATGACTCGGGTTAAAGCATCTAAGAATTCATGCACTCACTAGCATTCCGCGAAGAAGAAAAAAATAGACACATGTTTTGCGATTATCACAGCTAGATAAACCTGATAAGATATG
>JANBOJ010000100.1:0-51521 GCA_027574685.1 Coemansia erecta
AGATCAAGAAGGCCGGTCTGTACCGCCAGATCTCGCAGGCGTATGCCGCTCTTCTGCCCGTCCGCTCGGTCGGTGTCATGGGTGACCAGCGCACCTACGAGCAGGTCATTGCCCTGCGCGCCGTCGAGACCAAGGACTTTATGACTGCCGACTGGTTCCCGATGCCCATCGAGACCCTCAAGCGCATCAGCAACCGCATCATCAACGAGGTCAAGGGCGTCAACCGCGTCCTGTACGACGTCAGCTCGAAGCCTCCGAGCACCATCGAGTTTGAGTAAAAAAAAACAGCTCTGACTTGCGCTATTCCTTTCGCTCTTTCCTGTCACATGGAAGTTTATATAATACATGGCCGTCTTTCTGCGGTATATACGCTGGCAGCTGGATGGCTGAAGGTAGAGGAAACGTTTCAAATGAATATATAGTATAATTATCTGTACACAACTTCAAATAGCCATGGGAAACGACGGCGGCAGCATTCCGCGCCGGAGCGAGATGGTGCGCGAAAAGAAGCACGCCGAAAAGGCAGACCCGAAAGCACAGCTCGTCGCAATGTACACGACATGCGCGCTGTCCAAGCGCCAGCTCGAGCAGCCAATAGTTGGTGACGGAATCGGGCGTCTGTACAACCGCGAGGCCATTCTCGAGTACCTGCTTGACAGCAGCGCATTTGGCGACAACACGAGCATCTATGCGCATATAAAGAGCATCAAGGATGTCAGGACGCTAACGCTAAAGGCGAACCCACTGCGTGACGAAACCAAGACGTCGGATGAGCAGTCGGCTGCCCGGTTTGTGTGCCCGATCACGATGAAGGAGATGAACGGGAACCTGCCGTTCGAGTTCTCTTGGCCGTGCGGCTGCGTGTATTCCGCACAGGCCCGCAAGGAGATGCAGAGTGCTGGGTCGCTGGATACTGAATGTATTGTATGCAATGGGCATGTTGAGGCCGAAGATGTCGTCCCGATCAACTCGCTAGATCCAGACGTACTAGATAGGCTGAAGGGGCATATGGAGCGGCGAAAGAAGAAGTCCAAGAAGAAGGCTAAGGGCAAGTCCAATGATAAGCGCAAACGCGATGATGGTGCTGATGCTGCTACCGATTGCAAAGGTGAAACCGGTCCTGTAGTCCAAACCACTAAAAGAGCCAAAAATATCACCAACGTTGTCGTGGATCAGTGACTGCTCACAAGATCTGATTGGGGCTAGAATGATCAAGTTGTGGTGAGTGGCAATGTAAAAATTTTTGCTGGGCCTCCTCATCCATTTGCAATTTCGTTATACAAAAAAGGTACAAATTCAATAATGTCTGACAAGATCAACAACACCACCAACTGGGCTGACGACGAGGACGAGCTCGATGAGCAGGGGCTTCCCGAGACCGAGGTCATTGCCAACGACGATGGCACCAAAACGATCATTGAGTACCGCATGAATGATGACGGCAAGAAGGTCAAGGTGACCAGACGTGTGCAGGAGCGCGTTGTACAGGAGCGCGTGAACCATGCTGTCGCCGAGCGCAAGAAGTGGTCAAAGTTCGGACAGGAGGCAAATTCAGGACCGGGCCCCAACATTGCAACGACAAAGATTGGCGAGATTGTCTGGCTCAAGCTGTCGCAGTACGCGGCTCAGCAGAAGCAGCAGGAGCAGGATGCTCTCGAGCAGGAGAAGAAGGCGGCCGTCAAGAGCTCGCAGATCAGATGCCGTATTTGCCAAGGTCTTCACTACACTGTCAAGTGCCCGTACAAGGACACGCTGGTCCCGCTCGAGGAGATCACCGGAGGGGGCGACTCTGCCGAGGCTGCAGCAGCAGATTCCGGCGACAAGGCCGGTGCCAGCACATATGTGCCTCCGCATATGCGTGCGGGAGCGACACGCTTGGGTGGAGCTGGGGACGGTGGCCGCATGGCACGCGACGAGCTGCCTACCATCCGCATTACCAACCTGTCGGAGGATACCCAGGAAGAGGATGTCAAGCAGCTGTGTAGACCGTTTGGCGCCATCTCACGTGCGTTCGTGGCCATCGACCGCAACACTGGCAACTGCAAAGGCTTTGCGTTTGTGTCGTTCTACGACCGCGAATCTGGTGAGAAGGCCATTTCCAAGCTGAACGGCTATGGCTTCGACAACCTTATTCTCAAGGCTGAGTGGTCAGGTCCCAGCAAGTAATCCTTTTCAAATATTGACTATAAATGTTAACAGTTAGTTTGCTTGCCCGGATTTGTCCTTTTAATTTTTCCAATATCTCGAACCTTTGGTCAATTCGATACCAGTGCAGGTTTCGAGTTGGCTCGTTCCAATCATGCCATTTGGATCTAGGCCACGAAATATTGTTTAAAATATTAGTATGTTTGTTTGTTTGTTTGCTATTTATACAGCTGCCCGCCAAAAGAATCTAAAGACGCCGGCTGAAATCATGCATAGCTCCTGACGAATTGCCATGTCGATTACAAATGTGCCTCTCTCGCTCTCTACGCTTTTGAAAAAAAAAAGCATTTTGGAGAAGTTTCAAAAATAGCTCTTCTTCTGTATCTTTCCTGTATCGCATTTTCCTAATATTATCTTATTCTAGTGGCCATATTCTCCATCTTTGCTCTTACAAATCACTGACTCCGCAAAATAGAAAAGGTATCACATTGTCGTAAGCCCGAATCCGTCTAATATCCCACTATATTTAGCCACTCCGGCTGTATGTAAGGAGACCCGCCCCACCTTCGCTCCTTGTCTGTTGCCCTTGTCTGGTGCTTGACTATTTTTACCTTTGTTCTGCTACTTAATTTTTACTGCCAAGAGCAACTCGGCAATGACGCAGAGGGTATCGGACAAATGTCATTTAGGCGCTCATTTCCCACCCACTCCCCACCTCTTGTCCCCGGCCTGCCCTTCGCAGTATAACAAGGCAGGCACTGGAAATCAAAAAGGTTCTCTTTTGCTAGCGTCGACTGTTCTTGGCGCCACGACTTTGTGGCTGAAATTCAAGTGACTTGTGCGTTTTTGTCGCTTGTTGTCTGACAAACGGGCATTCTGAGCGCTTTTATTAGACATGTCTTGGCTTGATTTTTTTTACATCCGAATTAATGGCAGGCTGAAAGACGCCATTTCGCTTGGCGCTAGTTCTTATATCTTCCGTTAGTTTTCGGTTATCAATGTTGCGTATTTGTATTCTGATATGATGCTGGGCCACAAAGAAGTGTCAAAGCGGAGAATGCATGACTATATAAACATGCGGTCGGGCGCACGGCCATATCGCACACCTTCTACCAGGACCCTCTCAAGACAGTCGAGCATTTCCCCCAACGTATATTGAGATATTTCGGTTTACGCGTATATAACAAATCATGAACTCTTTTAATGCTTTCAACCCTACCGACCTAATCCTCCAGCTTCTTAATACTGCCTCTACATCTTCGCAGCTTGTTCCCTCATGTACCCTTGATGGAACCAACCACATAGACATGAATTCGACCACGACAACCGCAGTTCCCGGCAACCCTTATCCAGAGTTTGGGCCGACTATAGCAGCGCCTCCCCATGTCTCGACGCCGGACCTAGTGACAGACAAGGCGATTAACGAGATCATTTCGGCGTACCCTCAGCAGCCGGAAATCGACATGGAGCTTCGTCAGCTCTTTGGCAGGGTCGACCCTGGATCTATTCCAGCTCTGCAGCCTACAGTAAACGATGCACATATGCTTCTGAACAAACAGATTGCCTCTGACCCACTATCATTTGAATATCTGGTCAGCAGCAGCAGTATCGTGCCACATGTACCAGTACAGAATCCCATCAAGGCGTCGTCCGAAAAGCCAAAATCACTCGAATCCAGGACAAGCGCGGATAACGGCCCAAAGTACCTGTGCGAAATCTGCAACAAAAAGTTTCCGCGGCCGTCGGCGCTAGCTACACACGTATTTTCGCACACTGGCGAGAAACCGTACAAGTGCGAAGAGCCTGGATGCGAGCAGGTATTCTCGGTGCGCAGCAACATGCAGCGCCATATGAAGGCAAAGCACAAGCGCGAATCGATTACTAAGACGTCGCGGAACAAACGCAGTAGATACTATAGCAGCCACCCGTACATGTTTCCAGATATGCTGTACGGTGCACCAATTCATCCGTCTCAGCATCCTGAGCTTGTTTTCTATCCTCCTGCCGAGGCGCCGTGCTTTTTCTATCCACATCCGCACCCTGTGGCCTTTCCGCCCCTGCAGTTCCCATCCGTGGCACAATCCAACTACGAGCACCCACAGCTGATGTCGCAACCGCAGCCCGACAAGGACCACATGCTTGCTAGCAAGCTCAACGTTGAGCTGGACACGCTTCTAGATATGCTTGGAAATCCCGCAAATAATAGCGCTGCCGTAGCAGCTGCATCGGGTCACTGTCTGGCAGGACTTGGCCTTCAGGTTGAGCAGCCGACGGTACCAACCCCCATTTCGTTGACAGCCACCTCCAATCCGCTGCTTACAAATGTTTCCATGACTGCTGCTGCTCCGACATTGATTTCAGGTCAGCCAAGCTGCGGTTCGCTCGACACTGATTCAGGATCACTATACGGCGAAACACCCCAGACGCCATTGTCTCACGGATTGCGTACTCCGATGACAAGCCATAGCGCACCCTTCTATGGAACCGCATCTTCACTCCCGCAGCAAGCCTGTTCAGTGTCTGTATACATGCCTGTATTGCCAGTTGCTAGCACCGGGATAGAGTACAGCGAGACAAGCAGGATGCTAAACCAGGCATACACACTGTATCCAAAGCAGGCCAACCAGGTTTAGGAACCATTCTGTTTTGTATCAACTAATTGTATATTTCTAATTCATTCCAAGCACATTTTTGTAATTTTAAACCGCTTGGTAGCATGTGCGGTGCATTAGTCGGGGTTTTATGTTTATATATTTTTTTACAGATTTAAAATTTAATGTCGGGATTTGAACGAGATACAGAGATTAAAAAGACAAGCGTGGATAGAGTGCAAATAAAGTCAATCATCTTCCGCTCACGCTGTTCGCACCAAACAGAAACTCATGGAACGTCACATCTGGAACGGCATTCTCATCCGAATCCTTGAAAAAGCGTGGATGGCAGATACGCAGTACGCTCTTGCCATTGTCTAGGTTGTTGCTGAATGAAACCAGACCGTAGTAGCGGCACATATTGTGTACCACCAGACGGGTGTAACTGTCCTGAATAGTCCACTCGGTTACCAGATTGTCTCTAATACCAGCAGCAATGGCAGAGTTTGAGCGAGAATGGCGCGAGTCGCCAGATGTCTTTGTGCTCTGCACGCGGGCCAGCGCCTGACCTAAGACCACAAGGTCATCTTCGTCAAAAAGCATATCTTTGCCGACCGGGGTAAATACTGCGTCCTCCTGGCTGACAACCAGCCATTCATTATCGTCGTTGTCATCGCCGCTAAACTCCTGCTGACCGTCAACCGGCGTAAGACCGAGGAAATTGCGCAGCCGCGACTCATAGTGCAAAACCATTCCCTCTGGAGGGCGCACGCGCTTCATCATGCGACGAATGCCGTTAGTCGCAGGGAGCGGCTTTGTGATTGACGTCTGCTTGGCCGCTGTATTTGCTGCGGTTGCAGGCACTGCGGCATCCGTGTTGGAAATATTCATGGTGAACCCGAAAAGGTCGATGGCCTTGGTCTTGGCATACGAGAGCATGGGCGTGATGTTCTGCTGGAGCTTTTCCTGAAACGAAATGTTGACGGCTAACCTGTACAAAAAGTTGGTAAAAGTAGAATGTGTGTGTTGTAGTAAGCGCAACTGAACAAAAAGAAGGAATTGGGCCGATGTATAAATGTCGAAAAAAGGGGGCACAGACAAAAAATAAGCCAAGCAGAGAAGAGCAGAAGAAGCGGCAAGAGTAAAATGTGTGACTTGAGCGCCAGGTAGACAAGTATGTGCAAAAAGGATAAGTGACTAACAAATAATTCCGAATGTTTTCTACAAGGAGAAAATTGGCGCTAAAGAAAGGCGTGGTGTGTATGGCGTGCGTGACAAGGCTGAAAGAATGGCAAAAAAAGTAGACACGCACATCTATTTTAAACAATTAAAGAAGCGCGCAGAATCACGTAATTTTCTCCGCTCTGCGCCAAAATTAAAAAAAGTCATCTCCGCAGCTTCGCCACTGACTTCATTCACCCCCGTTTACTCCACTGCCCACAGTTAATAATTACCTGCTGTCCCCACCGCGGCAACGTCATCATCGGTGGCCTTGTCACCCCCATCGGGTGTACGGCTAGAATCAGCACCGCACTGAGCTGCCTGACCAAGTGTAGCGCTTCGCACGACACGAGGGGATGTCAAGCCCAGACCAAATGCTGAAGTGATAGCCATTGTCAACGACTGTGTGTGTCTTTCGAGGTACTGAAAATCCTGATTTTTGACTGACTGGCAACCAGGAAACTAATGACGAAAGGTTAATATATAAAGAAACAAAATGAATGCTCGGAATATCTAAAGAAAATACTACGGGAGGAGAGAAGGAGATGAGAGAATCTCAAGGTTTATATTCGCTAAATGAGCTTGTGCTGGAGGCGTGTGATGTCCAGAATAAATGGCGGAAAGACGCAAATGAGAAAAGGGGGCCCACGTGCCATCAATAAAGATGTGAAAAAATTACATGATAAATTCCGGGGCGTTCCATTCTCGCTCTTGGGTAGACGTGTGACCGGGATTTGCCATTATGCCAACTTCCAATGGCCTGCCGTTAAAGCAGCTGATGGACGGCCGATAGGCAGCGAGTGGCAAAAAGGGCATGTAGCGCGCTGCCACAGCTCATTGTTCGGCGATTGCACCGATAGCATCGACAGAGGGTCCATACAGTTCCTGGAACCTGAGCCTTTGTTCTTGCGTCCACATCTCCTGACCCGCAACAAACCATTCGGGAAGTTGTGTTGGCAGCGTAACCAGGTCGGTGTCAAAAAGCTCGATAAAGAGCTCCTGTGTGTACTTGCCCTTGCCCCCTGCAAAGCTCCGGTACTCGTATACCACCGAGTTAAAATTCCAGTGCTGCAGCTTGCGCAAGCAGCCAACCAGGGTCCCCGTTTCCCGCACGCCAGACGAGCACACGATGAGAAGCGGGTGGTTCTGCTTGTCCAGGATACACTCGAGGCCGTCCTTTATTAGCTCTTCGCTCACTGGCTTCCACCCTAGATTCGACTGCCAGCGTGTCATGCCCAGGTGGATCCGCCGAATGCCCTTCTTTTTCATGTACTGCGAGAATGCCCGCGACGTTCCCTCGACGGATAATATCAGCACGGTTTGCAGCTGTAACGTGTCCAGGTATTTGATTTGCTCGCTCGTAAGCACTCCGCTGCACCGATACACGCCCTCCTCGACAAGCGCAAATGCCTCGGGGACCTGCACAAAATAGTCCGGTAGTTCCTTCATCGATACGAGCAGTGTCTTTTATGTCACCTGGTAAAAAAAATTGTTATACAAGCAGCACCTTTACGTTTAATCCTACACGGTATCTAACTAAACAGCTGAATCGCTATCGAGAGATCTTTTGCAAATTTCGAATTGGTATGGGGTTAGACATGCAGTCACCTGAGCCTGAGCCTGAGCCTGGCTGCGAGGGCAATGGATTCAATTGAAAAATATATTCTAAGACAAGTGTTTTTAGAGCTTGCGGAGCTGCCACAGGCCGTAGGCGGTACCCGGGCAGGTCTGCCAGAGCCTGACGGTACCATCTTCCGATCCGGTCGCGTAGATCTCGCCATCGGGGCTGAAGCAGGCATCGTGGACCGGTCCGTGGTGGCCCTTGTGTGTCTCGAGCTCCTTGCCCGATTCATAGTCGCAGCTTCTGATAAGCAGGTCGCTACGGCCGCCCGTAACCATCCGTGTGCGCTGCGGGTTGATTGCCGCAACTGACACCTCGTAGCTCATGGCCATGTCCTTTGCGACCTTGAACGCATCCATGTCCCAGGCCAGAACGCGGTTGCCTGCAGTGCACGAAAGGAGCTTGCCGTCGTGGGTCAGTGAAACGCTGGTGACGCTGCTGCCTGCATCCAGCGTCTTTACCACCGATGACGAGCGAGGATCCACAAGCTTTATTAGACTATCCTCGCCCGCGCAGATCGCCAGCTGCTTGTGTCTAGTCCATTTGACGCTGCGGATAGCCGCTTCGTGCGTCAGCACTGTGGTCGACGTACCAGGGCTGGCGACGTCAAAGAGACGCACCTTTTTGTCCCTTCCACCCGTCACCACAAGCGTTGCCTCGTCGTTTGCAAAGTCGGCGCTTTTGACAATCTGCTCGTGCCCAAGCGACACCAGCTCCTCTCCGGTGTATGCGTTCCAAACCTTGCTACAGAGTTAAACACAAGCATGCAAATTAGCAAAATAGACTTCTTCGCTCCCTTTGCCCCCAAAAGGCCAAGGACAATGGTCATGTGGCGTATTTTCCTTGGCCACCTTTATGTTCCATTGCGTCGTCGGGAATGTAGACACAGAGACCAAAACAAAGTGAAAAAACCCACAGAAACAGGCAGCGTCGCCAAAAAAAACCATGTCAGAATGTATGTACTTACGCAGTGTAGTCGGCCGATGCAGTGACTGCCCGAGAAGTGTCGGCGCTGAGCATTGCGCTCCAGACGGCGCCCTTGTGTCCCAGGAACGTTCCGAGCCAGTCACCCGTCGGTCCCTCGCGCAGAATCGGCTTTCCATCTACATACAAATGGATGATACAAATTAGCTGATGCCAGGGTATGATCGATAACAGTAAACAGAACCCCATGTCGTCAGCTCTACGGGATGCTTACCTTTGCATGCGCTAATGAGCATGTAGCGGTTGCCAGCGATAAAGTTCGAAAAGGCAAGCTGGACAACAGGTCTGGTGTGCCCCGAGCAGGTCAGCGGGATCTGCTGGGTTGCAGGCGGAGTACTAGCGGAGGGCATATCGAAATAGGTCGGTTAACGTCGAGTAATACGGTCCAGCCAGCGAGTGGAATAGAGTGCAAGACGGAGTCTGTATGTGTATGTAGTGCGAAAGGGTGCGCTTCTATTTTTTTGTAAAGGAAGTGGATACCAAGGCTTGAGTGTCAGGCGCTGTGGGTATCCTTACTTGTACAGCTAGAGAGTAAGAGAATAGCAAAAAACCGTTAGAGAGAGAGAGATATATAGAAAAAGAGTATCAGGTGTAATGTCGTGTTAATGTGTACAGAGAAAGATTTTAGTAGATAGTATGGTGTGTAAATTGTCTGTGTTTGTGTGTGTGAGTTGTGTGTCTAAGAAGAAGAAAAAGGGAAAAAAGAAGAAGGAAATGGCTGTGTTTAGAAACGGGAAAAAAGTGCAAGAAAAAGAAACTAGAAAAAGTCTGAAAAGGAAAGAAATGTTTCTTTTTGAAACCGAGAGAGGTTGTGCCTTTTCAAAATGTAGACAAAAAAGATCAGACGATTTGATCGTGTTCAGATGAATCTTTTAAAGTGAGAGATGGTCCTGTCCGGCCCGTTTTCCTGGTACGCCTCCCGCGATATCCTCCATCCAGCTGGGGCATCGACGACCCCGGATGCTGCTACTGCCGAACCATCGGTATCCTGTGATTCGCGGATATCCACTGCACGCGCACCAAGCCAGGCATTCTCGGCGGGTGGGTCATCAGGCAGAGTTACTACGACGGCAGCGCCATCCGCAGGTGCCAGCGCTTGAATTTCTGTCTGAAGTCTCTCCTGGAGCCCGGGTAGCTGCGAAGATCCGCCGACAAGAATAATGTTGCTAAACATGACTGGCCGAAGCCTTTCCTCGCATGCCATTATGGCCTGCACCACAGCCAGGTGAATCCCGCCTTGATCCAGACCAACGTCCATCGGATGAAATAGTGCTTCTGGCACAGCAAATCGCTCGTTGCACAGTGGCAGAATCTGTATGTCGCTCATCCGGCTCTCTACGTCGGGTTCCTGGCCGCGTATAAACCCCTTCTTCGAATTGGTGAAGTCTGGCAGGACATAGTCGACGCCAAGCATGGACTGGCGACCTTTGCGGGCAATTTCGAGGTCTCGGTAAAAGTCTTGCGATACAAAGCAGCACTTTTCCTTGACTGCGTTGATAATGTAGGTTTCATCCATCATGTCCCAGTAGCGGAACGACACTGTCTCCTTAAGATAGCTTGTCAGCATTCGTCCGCCGACATCTACACGCCGCACGCATTGGGGGATCATCTGACCCTGATGATATGGAACGACATATGTGCACGTATGCCCGATATCCACTACGACAACGCACTCTGGATTTGCGTTGCCGTATATCGTGTATCCCGCATTGAGAGCGCTGAACTTTGGTGCTGGTGCACGAATCAGCGATCTGAAGCAGTACTCTTCAAAGACAATCTCGTCCATTGACTGCTGAACCCGTGGAAAATTAAAGACCGGCTCTGTCAGCGTCAGATTGGTATCTGCTGGCTGACACCCAAGAACGTCGTTGCTAAGCATTCGGTCCCAGATCGCCAGCTCTGCATCCCAATGTACCAGATACCCACGGTCAAAAGGCGATCTATAATATAACCCCGAGAGGTCTGAGCTTTTGTCGATCAGATCGGCCACAAACACTCGCTTTGTGCGTTTCGCCCGCGTAACTGTATTTGGAACCAAGATCGGGTGATCGGAATCCGAGAATCCGGCCTTTATCGTGTGTGAGCCGTTGTCGAGAATAAGCGTGCGCATCGATGCTTGGATTCTTGTAATGAATTGAGATATAAAGCACCGATCGGAAGCTGATGTAAGGCACACGGCTAGAATTATAAATGTGTTGTTTGGATTCAATTATGGACAATACCGATTGTCACAAAAAACCAAAGACAAGTGTATATATTTTGTAACAGAAAAAGCTATACGCTCTTTCTATATGGTCGGATCATCGTTACAGTCAAGTTCCTTGTACAGCTGTTCGAAAACAGGCATGTAATGCTTCGAAACCACAGCACGGCGGACCTTGAGCGTTGATGTAACAAATTCGCTATCAACTTGGGCCAGCTCCTTTGGCTCCAGATACACACCACCGATGATTCCGATAATGGGGATTTCAGATAGGATTGCGTAAGCTCTAAGCTCATCGGCTACCGAAATCGCAACTCGCTTGTCGGCGCACAACTCGGCTAGATTAGCATCAGGGCGACGAGAAGTAGAGCGTGCCCAGGGGACAAAGGTATCAGGGTTAGGCACAACGACAGCTACAATCTCGCGCTCGTGCTCATTTCCGTATATGAAAACCGAGCTGACAAGCCGGTGTCTTGAATACGCGGCTTCAAGCATGGTGGGTTCCACCCACATTAGCCTAGCAATCTTGATGACGCTCTTGATGCGGTCAATGATAGAGAAACTACCATCGGCATTGATCTGTGCGACGTCGCCAGTCGCAAGCCATTCTCCGTCCATGGCCTCTGCTGTCTTCTCAGGGTCCATATAGTAGCCCAAAAACATGTTTTTGGCACGAATCATAAGCTCGCCACGTGGGCAAGGTACGTCGGTGACGTTGTAGCCTATCTCGGGGATGCTGCGTAGACAGATGTCGACACCGGGGTTAGGAATTCCAATGTTTGCAGTGCTGATGTCGTCGGCAGTCTGGATTGTACCTCCGGCCATTATCTCGGTCTGACCGTATCCCTGAACGAGGTTGCACGAGAGGCCAACGCGGAAAAAGTCCTGTACCTTTGGGTCCAGGTATGCAGATCCAGAAACCATTATCTGCACGCGTCCGCCGAACAGGGCAGCAACTTTGTCAAATATCAACCTGTCCCAAAGAGCGTGCTTAAAGCCCTTGCCGCTGCGTATACGGCCAATCTTAGCTTTGAATCCCTTGCGGGACAAAAATCCAACTAGACCCTTTGAACCAACTGTTGCAGCTGCGACCTTGTCGTAGATCCGGTTGAGAACAAACGGCACAATGGACATTATTGTTGGCTGAAGCAGCTGAATGTCGTCCAGTAGGTTTGCATTATCTCCGCTGTAGAACCCAATGCGCAAGTGGTTAAACATTAGCGCATAGATTGTGTAGCGGTCGAAAATATGGAACAGCGAGATGTACGACATGTATGTAGAGTCATGAAGAGGCATCGCTAGGATGGCTGATTTTGACGAGTGTACAAATGCCTCGTGCGTAGAAAGAATGCCTTTTTGTGCGCCCGTTGTTCCGGAAGAAAAGCACAGCGTGCAGATATCGAATGGCCTAGGTGGCATGGGCTCGGTCGGGTTTAGGCGGCCAATCTGGATGACCTCGTCTATATCCAGCAGTACGATTCCTAGAGATTTGGCGCGGATTTTCAGTTTCTCGGTAGTTCCTTTGTCAAAGGGCTGTATCCAGCGGGTTGGGCGTGAGCAGTCAAGCTTGTCCATCGAGATAACAACCTTGATACTAGGCGTAAGCGAAATACGGTCTAGCATGCGCGGGATTTTGTCAACAGAGCAGACGATGACCTCAATGGAGGCGCTACAAATATCGGCTTCGGCGCGAAGTACGCTAGGCGCATCAATAATACCGACGCTATACCGACGGGACCGGAACGCAGCCAGCTCGCTTAAAAGCCATTCAGGGCGGTTGACTGAGAAAATACCCAACGGCTGCTGACCTGTGGCTGCGTTGACTCCAGGCGCGTTTGTTGAATAAACATTGTCGAGGCCGGAGCCAAAGTCGTTAACAAATTCGGCTGCATCAGCAGCAGTCATCCATTCATAGTCCCCAAACGAATCAGTCTCGGAAAAAAATCTGCGAGAGCCTAGGAACTCCTCTTTGGAGTAGTTTTTGACGGCTGTTGTAAACAGGTTGTAAAGCGTGCCGATATCCGGGTATTCACAATCAAGCGTGCCACTCTTGTATTTTGGATGGCGATAGATGGGCGAGTGCCCAGGTGTCTCGGAGCTGGGGACGACATAAGACTTGAACATTTTATTATACCGGAGTGCTGGATATGGAAAATATATGTATCAATGGAGTTGTAAAAAAAAAAAGGAAACTGGAGGAACAAGTAGCATAATAGAGAAAAGGGCAGCCAGTGGGGCGGACTTATATGCATGTGCCCTAGACAGGGAGGCAAGTGAATGCGAGCAAATCGTGCTAAAAAAAGGGGAATCTGTCGATGCGCACGCTAGTGTGTGCGCCTTTGCTCGCAGGTCATTCACCCTGTAGACAAACATCCGAGCACAGATGTGCAATATTTGAAAAGAGGGAGTTTCAGCATGAAGTGCAAATATGACAAAATCCAGAAACCGGCTTTGTAGGATTTATTCGTCCTTTTGCCAGATTGCACTTTTCTTTTTGTTAGTTTCAAAGAATAAAAGAGGCGCCGTCTGACCAGCGTTGATGTACGGCCTTAGAAACTCCTACATCTACCAACCTGCTGACATGCATCGCAGTCATTAAAATGATTCCCATGCAATTATTTCTGGTGTCCGACATGCAACGCTGATGTTTGCAAAGGCGAGTTGGCACGGGGGTATTATTAAGCACAATGGGATTTGGAATAGGCATTAGTGTGCAATTATAGAAAAGTATACGAGATGCAGGTTTATTACAGTCTGCTGGTTTACAAAACGTTACACTGCAATTGTTAGTACCTGCCAGCTGCACGTACGATTGTGATCTCTCTGCTAGGAATCCGATACATGCGGATTTGCACTCCGCAATACCCGACACAGCAAGCGGAATTGTCTAGAGGATGAGAGATTTGGGCATCGTGTCTGACCTATTGGTTTGTTTTCCGTTCCCAAGCGGCGATCACCTCGCTTTACACGACACCGATATTATTGTTTTCATTTGACACACTTGCTTCTGAATTTCCATGTGGTTCTAGGTAGAACAAGATTAACATATTGCTTGGTGAATTATTATATACGCAAAGAAAATGAAGTAAAAACAGGTTATTTCCTCTTGGAGTATCTTGTATAGACATCAAAGTAGAGCATGTTCAGAACCTCCTCCTTGATTTCGTCGAGGATAGTAAGTGTCAGCTGGTTGGTGCCGAGCCTTTCCCTGAGTCTAATGATCATAGAGGGTGGCAGAGTAACAGCGGTATAGGAGTTGGAGTTGATGAACACGCTGAAAATGGCAATCAGCTTGTCCATCGAGGCAACTGGGAACGGCGTGTTTTCGTTAAAATCGTACTGGGGATAGACAGCCTTGGCAGTCTCAATAATAGTGACTGTTGGGGGTGTCTGGAGTCGAAGTGCCCTAGTGTTTGGATGCGCACTGCGGTTTGACATTGCAAGATAGCTTACACCGTTGTCGATCGTGTTTGTAGCCAGCTGCATTGAATATGCAGCCTCTGCATGGTTGATGTCCTGGCGCCAAACATCCTCAGAGCCAAGGGACAGGACAGTTAGCTCCTTCAGCATCTGGTACTCGTCGATAAAGGCAGTCATCTCGGAGCAGAAACAGGAGGCGGCAAAGTCGCGGAAGTAGCGGTACTCGTGAGGGTCGGCAAGAATGGCATTATACTCGGAGCGCTTGCCCACCTCGTTGCCATTGGCGCCTGCAATTGCTGCAACCATGGATGTTTCTATGCCGCTGGCACCGTGCATGCGGTCAGTAACATCGCGCGAGTGGCGAATGGCAGCAAAAAGCGGCACTGTAACTGAAACTGTGTGGATGACAACGCCGGTAATCCAAGAGAAGAACCAGCCGGACCATATAACTGCAATGCTCTGCAAAACAACGTCCCAGACGGTGTTCATGATAATGCAAAATATGCCCATGATGATGCAGATCAGCAGGTCGTTTCTGATGCCGTAGGCGTCCTTGAGCTTCCAGCACTTGACAAAGATGATCGGCATTACAAAGATGACGTAGATACCGCCGACGACCATGACCGGGATGAACCCCCAGACTAGGCGGCAGAGCATGCTCATTGGACTCAGGGTGAACTGGTCGTTCAGGATATTGACAACGAGCGATATGACAATGGCAACGAGAAAGTTGCACATTACAAAGAGAAACATGGACTTGCTGCTTGCAAGATGCTGTAGCTTGGCGTACTTTTGCAACCTCTTGTGCAGTCTTCTCTCAGGACCGCTGATAGCATGCAGGCTAGAATCGCGGGCTTGTCTGGCAAGGTCTGAAAACGTGACTTTCTCGCTTTTGCCCACGGTGTCAGAGGGAGTATCGTAATCGGTGTTGCTGAAGGCGCTGGACTGGCTTCCGCTTCGCTGAAACCGCGAGCTCTGGCGAGCAAACTCTGGACTGGTCTGGCTCTGCATGCTCATCATCCGAGGGTTCTTTGAGTTTGCAATATCACTGGTAATGTTGTGCAGGTTGGACACGACAATGTACTGAAACCCGCGTGCAATGACGGCTGCAAACATGACAAGATATCCGACGTTCGTAAACCACAAACGGAGGAATGCCGGCCACTTTTGGAACGCCGTGCTGATCATGCCAACAGTTCCCATCAGGCAGCCACTTAAGACCTGGAGCATGACCAGTTTGGTGTTTCTCTGCGCAAGACCGCTGTGCTTATCCTTGGCCTTTCTTACAAACATGATTGCCGTGATTGTAATGTAAAAGAGGTAGATGATGTAGACGCTCATAACAATGCCAACACGTATTTTGTACTCTGGAGTGGAGCTGAGCCATCTCCCCGTATCGTCGACGGGAATCATCGTAAAGCGACGAACGGCCGTTTGTGGTTAAGAATATATATGAATACAAATAGGAAATAATAGGGGGCGTTCTGGTGGTATCTTTAAAAGAGAGAAGAAAGGAACTAAGGAAGTGTCGACTGGTAGGTAGTAGTGATGGAGGTGGGGAAGCTAGGGCGAGTGAGAGCAACAAAAATGGAACAAGGACGCAATAGAGACATCCAAACCAAAGACGAACAATGTGACCAAACCATGTACATTGTTTTATATCGCTTTGACGGCCCGAAAAAACGGTCGGGGGGAAATGCACATGTAGAGCACACAGTCTAGCACGCCCACACTATGAGACACATTAGCGCATTTTTGGATGGGTAGCAAATGCACTTTCTCGATGGTCGAATTTTAACGTACAGCAACTTTTTCCTACTCGCACTAGGAGCATACAAGCGGCAAATGACAAAAAGGCTGAAGCGAAGCTGATCCCCATGCATCTACAGCCTACTCGAATATCACTTGCATACTCGAAAATCGCCTTCTCTTTGTAGGGAGGAGGTGCATTCTTCCGCAATTCGTCGAATCATCGCCTAAGTGCAAATGGAACAAGGCATATCCGTTTACACGGCGCTATGTCACGTCAGTAGCAGACGGCAAAAAACATGGCGCTGAGATGGTGTGCTGTGATCGGCATATGTGCATACACCCAATTGAATTCCGGAGTTTCGCAGCAAGCTAAATCTCAATCTCGACAATCTGGTTTTTATTGGCCTGGTGGCACTGAAACAGTCAGGTTTTTCAGCCTCGATCGTGCTGGGTTCATTAAGACGATTGCATGCAAACGAATCTGGTTGCAACGCAAATATATATTGCCGCTTTGCAAAGAAAAAAATCACACCACAGAAACAGGACTACAGCAGGATTAACCGAGCAAGACATAAAAAAGGTCGTTGGCCAGAAGGAGGCCCAGTCGGCACGTGGCTAGAAATGGCCGTCGTAAAATGTACATGCACATGTACAAATGCATGACGGTGTCTTAATGTAGCGTGGCCTTGGCGGTTTATAAATGTAAAGGCATTGCAAAGACAAGAACATACATATGCGCTTGCATTTCGGTTTAATATTCAATTTTAGACCAATATTTACGAAATAATAAAAGAAAATTGACACCACTGTCAGCTATGCTTGTCGCACAAGCATGTGCCCATACGTCGATAAAATCGACTCAAAATGTAAACACGGATTTTTTTGTTTGGCCAACGTCTATACATGTTGGTTAATTATCCGATACAACCTGTTTAGTTTTGTGTACATCTCTTTATCTGTTTGTTTATAATGAGCAACCCGGTCGTGTTTTTTGATATCAAGATTGGGGGCGAAGATGTCGGACGCATCAAGATGGAGCTGTTTGCAGACAAGGTGCCCAAGACTGCCGAGAACTTTCGGCAGCTATGCACAGGCGAACATCGGATTAAGGGTATCCCGCAGGGATACAAGAACGCGCCGTTCCACCGAATAATCCCTGGGTTTATGGTTCAAGGCGGCGACTTTGTCAAGGGCAATGGCACCGGAAGGCTTTCGATCTACGGCGACAAGTTCTCGGACGAGAATTTCGATCTCAAGCACACGGGTCCTGGCATTCTGTCAATGGCCAACAGCGGGCCGGATACTAACGGGTGCCAGTTCTTCCTGACACTCGTCGAGACACCCTGGCTGGACAACAAACATGTCGTGTTTGGCAAGCTCATCGACGGGTTACTGACACTCCGGAAGATTGAAAGCGTGCCCACGGGACCGGACAACAAGCCCAAGCTGCCGGTCATTATCTCCGAGTGTGGCGAGATGTAAAAAAAAAAAAATAAACATAAATTTCCATATGTTGTAGCGATTATCAAAACTCGTCTTGGAAATGCGTTGCCTCGATTGCAGAGTCAAAGTCAGATTCGGTTAGCACCTTCGATCCGCGCTGAATAGCTGAATAGCACGCCGCACGCACCAGTGCCTTGATCTCAGCACCGCTCATCTCGAGCTCAGCTAAAGTCGCAATCAGTTCCTTCCGATTATCGATATCCAAGTGCCTCGTCGTGCGCCCGAGGATATCATGTCTGCTGGCGTATCCTGGCCGCGGCACGTGTATCTTTTTGTCCAGGCGTCCGGGCCTTAGGATCGATTCGTCCATCAGATGCGGCGCATTGGTGGCAGCCAGAATGACCAGATGAGCGTCGTCAGGGATATTGTCCATCTCGAGAAATAGTTGTGAAATAAGCTTCTTGCCCACCTCTCCCGCCTGGTCACGGCTGCCGAATATCGCCTCAATCTCGTCGAGAAACACGATAGACGGGCTGCGCTTGGCGGTTTCAAACACCGCGGCCAGCGCTTTTTCCGACTCGCCAACCTCGCCCTTGATCAGATCGGGGATTGCAATTGGGATAAATGTTGCCAGAACCTCGGTTGCCGCCGCCTTGGCCAGCATTGTCTTGCCAGTGCCCGGTGGCCCGTAGAGAAGCACGCCGCGGGGCGGCCGGATACCGAGTTTCCGGAACTGGTCGCGGCAGAGAATCGGCCAGACTATCGACTCCTTGAGCTCGTCGATTATATCGGCCAGACCGCCGATATCCTCCCACCGCACAACGCCGAGCTGGGCCCCGTCTTGTTCTATTTCCAACCCGCCTTTGCGTCTATTTACAGTTTCTGCCAGGACAGCGAATGTCTCGGCTGCAGACTTGCCCTGCGTGCGCATTGCAACATGCTCGATCACCGAGCTGTCGTCCAGCTCGCCGCGTAAAAACCAGCGGCACAAACGAATCCGCTCATTTTTGTTTCCCGACGCGACTAGGTTGATGTGGTCGTCGGCGAGGCTGCGAAGAGAGGTGGCCACTCTATCGGGGTACCGCGTCGTCATTGCGACGATGCACTGCGGCATTGCTCTTGCGCTGGCCAGAAAGCCCTCGACTACGTGGCAGTAGAGGCCGCGGAACAATTCGATGTCTACCAGCCACACGAGAATTGGCCTATTGTCGGGCAGGTTGGCCAAAAGCTGCTTGAGCCCTGTATGCTGGCCACCCGTCGCCATTATCCTTCCGATATGTATTTTGATAACTGTGACACTATAATTCCGAGCGATAGCTGATAAGAGCAGCGACTTTCCGATCCCGGTTCGCCCTGAAACTAGCATGCTGTGAGTCTGCAGTTCGGCTGGAAGGGAGCTGCGCATTTTGCCGTCGACTGCCTGGAGCAGGCGCTGTCCAGCATCCCCGAACCCGGCGACGAGATCGTCTATATGATCCGAAGACATATGCTATGGAGGTATAAGGAAGCGATGTTTAAAAGTACGCAGCCTGACAGACTTGAATATGGCGCATTTTAGCCGGAAAACCCCTGGAGACTGTTTATGCAGGGGCAAAAGTATGGGGCATCGAATATCCAGAAGATCGGGAGATCTGCTTGTACTTTAGCTTTCGACAGCTGGCACTTCACTTGTATTGGTGAGACAGATATTATGGATGTCGTTTTTTAGATACCTTCAATGCTAGGTTTATAAGTTAACAATACATATCAAATACACGGTTTTCGACGACGCCAAGGCTACTTCCACGCCTCGCTGATCGTCTTCTGGCGGCGTTTCATCTCCTCGCTGCCGCCGCCACTGCTAGCCCCTGGCTCCCCCTCGTGCCTCGGCTTCTTCGCCGCTCTCTGCCTCGCCACCTCACCGGCAGCACCACCGAATGCCTTCTGAATCTGCTTCGCCACGCTCTCATGCCTCAGCTCGCGCTCCTGCAGCTGCCGGGCAATATGCCAATCGCGGTGCGTCTCCCACTCCTGCGACGACACCGGCGGTGAATTCTCGGGACACTGCGGACACCTTATCTGCATAACCGACTGCGAGGAGCTTAACGACTCCATCATGGCGTTCACTGCGATGTCCAGCACCAGGTCGTCGTTGCTCTCGTCTGAAGAGCTGGCCTCTTCCGTCTGCTGCTGCTGCTGCTGCTGCTGCTGAAGCTTGTCCCGGATGCTCTCTATAAACTGGGGGTCGGCACCCTGCGTGCCGGCAGGCGAGTGCTGCTGAGGCGGGGGCGCATGGCTGGTGCCGGCAATCGCTCCCTCGGGTGCATCAACGGCGTGCTGGAACCGGATGATCTGGATCTCGCGCTTTCTGCGTGTTGCTGCTATCAGCGCCGGGATAAAGCCATCGGCCTGCGACTCGTCCGGAGACGCCACCACCAGGCTGCCGTCGTCATGACGGTCAATGTTCATGTGCTTGTAACCTTCGCCGTACCTCGCAGCGCTCTCTAGATCGGCGCTCGACTGAATGTACACGCCGGCACGCCGACGCGATGAAACGGTCGTTGACCGGCTCGGAGGGCCATGCTCGGCAAGATGGCGGCCGGCCGGCTGGGCATTCGGGTCGGCTGTCGTGGGCGCGGGTCCAGTCGTCCCAGCAGCAGCAGTGGAGGATATGGCGACGAGAGCTGCAGTCTCATCGGGTGCAGACGCAGGGGCACTAGCTGAGGTATCTTCTGAGACGCATTCATCGGACTCGCTCTCGTGCGGCGTCTTTAAGCATGACAGATCCGAGTCGGTGGTGTCGTACTCTGAGGCGCACCCGGGCGTCAGCAGAAGCATGTCGTCTCCGGCCGATATGCTGGATAGCATTGGGACACTTGGATGGAATGCGCCCCGATCTGTTAGGTTTGCTTGAGCTGAAATCGGAGCTGGAGCTGGAGCCGAAGCCAGCACCTGTGGCTGTTCCTGAATATGCGAGAAATCCTGATTCCGAGTCGAATCCCGACTCTGTGACAAAGGCCACGGCTGCGGCTGGTACTCGTCATCGCCTTCGTCTTCATCCTGATCCTCAGCATCCAGCCTATCCAGCTCAGTGCCATCCTCATCTTTGCCACCTCTCTGCGTTTTACTCGACAGCCAGCGCTCCATCAATGACGCACTCGCCAGCTCCTTGCGAAACGCCTTTGCCGTCAGCATAAACGACACCATCGGAAACGTCGCCGGCTCGCTCGCAACCTTCCTCAAACACGCCCTCGCCGCATCCGCCAGTGCCTCCACAGGCGCTCGCACTGCTCCGCCCCCTTGCTGCTGCCGCGGCGGAAACCCCACCGTGCGCGACCGCATCGGCAGTCTCTCTGATGTATAAGAGACTGTCAGGGACTGCGGCCATCTTTTGCGCGTATCCCATTCGTCGGTCACACGCATCCACAGGTCGGTCGCGTTCATGGATATCCATCGGTCTAGACTTTGCATGTTTCGCACCGGGTAGCGCTGGAAGTTCTTTGCCGAAGTTAGCGTCTGCGGCGCCGTGTTCTCGATCACTGGCGAGTCGTCGATGCCCCGGCAGAGATCGAAGACGTGCTGGGCTTGGGCGGGACCGAGCTTGATCGCCAGCTGGTCGACTGTGTAGTGCATCAGATCGCCAGCAGACTGCGCATCGAATGCTGTTTCGAGCAGGGCGCCGAGCTTGCCGCCCAGCGATGGAATGCTGGTAATCGGGTAGTCGCTGAGAAAGCTAGCAATCTGTGACTGTCGGATAATCGTCTGCTGGCTGGGTTTGTTTAGGCCGCTTCCGATCTTTGCCAGACATTTCGTATGCGATATGCCGGCCGAGCTCCGGTACCCTAGCTCCTGGAACAGCGTGTCGCGCACGTGCTTTGCAAACGCTGCCGCGTATCGTAGCTGCAGGTCGCCCCACCCGCTGCTGCAATCAAGCTGCTCGCCGACAAGAACGCCCAGCACCATGCTGCCCTCTCTCTCCTTGCCCTTGCGCGACCCGCCCGTCCATTGCACCACTGGCGAGGGCAACACACCCCTATCTGTTTGTCCGGACGCCTCGCTCCACTGCAGCGTGCCGCTGTCAAAGTCGCGCAGAATCTGCTCGTTCACGATACCAGAGGCATCGAGATACGCCTCGTCGATGCTGGCCTTGCGCATCGTTGGACATAGGCGCTTGACCACATCCATGATACGTCGGCTTGCCCGTCGGTACTCGTCGAGGCTTACTTTGTGCGTGTTCTGCGATGGCGATGGGTAGTAGGCCGGCGGGCTGTTGGCTGTAAAGGTCGCTACGTGCACGAACTGGATATTTGGGCATTTCTCGCGCGCTTCTCGTACATTATCGGATCTACAGGCAAGCAAAATCTCACTTTAGTTACTCGTGACATGTACTCTTGACTTGTATTGAAACTCCGTACTCATATTTGCCGCCTTACCTTTTGACGCCGAATGCTCGAGCAGGGTAGTTGACCGCCACGATTCCCTGCCATTGCTGCACGGCTAGCGGCACGTCAGCGCTAATTCCAAGCCGAAGCTGCTCTACTTGACCAATAGAAACAAAAAAGACAATTTAATTACCCAACGTTTCGATGCAGACCCGTGCATACGTGCATTCTTCCCTGTCTTGTTCGATGAAGAAAAAAATGAATCATCCACAAACCCGCATTTTCACCAAATTAATTCCACAAGACGGAAGGTGGGTGACAGTGCAAGAAGGCGCGCGAGCAAGGGTGTTGTGATACGGCGGCATAAATGGTGCAGACAACTCCCACACCCTCCTCATCCTTCTACTACTACATGTTTTCTACAGCTGATTGTGCCACTAGCAGTCTATCGTCAATACTTACCGACCTGGCAATAGAAACAATCTACACGGTAGTAAGTATAGATGTAAAATAGCAGAGCAGCAGTGTGTTTAGTGCCAATTCTCAATTTCAACAGCATTCGCTCCTGGCTGCTTTGTAAATGGTGACTTGCCTAGGTCAATGTGAATAACCGCCCGTCGTTGCGAAAGCTCCTCGTTAGCCAGCACTCGAAATGTGTCCGTGACGGTCATGAAGTACTATGGCAAGTGAATAAATGTAAATGTTAATGTAAGCAGGTGCTGAAAATGAAAAAAAAAATGTAAAATGCAGCAAAGAAGGACAGGCACAAGTTCAAACTGCGCCACCTTTGTAAGGCTTTGGCCGCTGGATGGGCATACGACTGAATCAATGGATTAAGGTTTGATGATCATATTTTATTTTGGTTCCTCGACATCTGCTGTTATCATCACCATCTTTGTCTGTTATCGAGCAGATCTCGAACGTGCACAGATTACTTGTTCACGACGTCGCCACGTCGATCGAATGTGTCATATCTTTTTTGTTTTCTCGTCTCTCGCCGTTTTTTTATAGGGTACCATTATTCTTTACCATTTAATACTCACAGAACCATGAAGTACGGAAATTACCTTGCACAGCAGCAAAACGACTTTCCAGAGTCCTGGCGGAAACACTTTATCGACTACGACACGCTTAAGGGTTTCCTCAAGGGCCTCATGGTCGACACGAACGTCCGGCTAACCACGGCCTTCCCGCCGACCCATGTCTTCCAGTTCGTCCCCTCAGACCCGCAGGAGCCGACCTTTGACCAACTTCTCTCAACGCGCCTGTCTACCGTGGCCAAACTGACACCGCAGTTTATCCGCCTCCTCGATGCTGAAGTGCAAAAGTTCAACAACTTCTTTGTGGCCATCAAGGACAATACCAAGAAGCGCGTGCAGAGCACGCTGGATAGCCCGACCGCAGACGTAAAGGAGTGCGAGCAGTCCCTGCGCGACCTGCTGATGCTCGAGAGGTTTGTGTTTCTAAACTTTACAGCCGTTGCAAAGGCGCTGAAGAAACATGACAAGTGGTCAGGTCTGCAAGTTCGCGAGCCATACCTGATGCGCACGTCGGGGATGTCGTTTGTTCAGTCGACATCGCTGATGCGGCTGAAGCCCGAGCTGCTGGCAAAGCTCACCAGCGCTATGGGTGCGCCGAACACGTTTGCCGAATCACTTGATCTTCCGACAGACTCTGCGTCGATTGTCAATGCCACTGCCGAGCTTCGGAGCATTGCGTCTGGCGAGGGCATGCTGCAGGCAAAGGATCTTAAGGCCGAGTCCACCATCGGTCCTCTTGTCGAGCTGATGCACGAGACGCAGACAGTGATGATCTCACTCCGTGGTCCACATGGTACCGACATCATCGGCGCTGTTCTGGGCTGTCTCAAGAAGCACCACTGCAAGATTGCCGACTTTTCGCTCTCCCGCCTGCACCACGATGTAACTTTTGGCGTCCTAGTCTACCTGCAGAACCGCGACGTCGATCTTTTCGGCGATCTGGTTACTGCTGCGCAAAAGTGGGACGGTACTCTGTCGTTTGACGTGCAGGATGCGCGTCTCAAAGCATCGAAGCTTGCAGATGCCTCGGAGTACGCCCTTAGCGAGGCACCGTATGCTCGCCGCGTCAAGTACATTGCCACTGTGCTCAACGAGCGCGGGTTGACTCCCGAGTTCTTGAGCGATTGGCTAAACTGGCTTCTTGAGAAGAAGATCTCGGTCGAGCAGATGCGTCGTCTCGACAGCCACTCGACGCTGATGTGCGTCGAGTTCCGGCTGAGTGTTCCGGATACGCTGTCGCCGGATGAGATGAAGTCCGAGCTTATTGCCATAAGCACTGGCCACCAAGCCGACGTTGCGCTGCAGCCTGACAACGTGTTTAGACGGCAGAAGCGTCTGGTCGTGTTTGACATGGATTCGACGCTGATCCAGCAGGAGGTGATTGACGAGATTGCGCGCGCGACAGGGATTGAGAAGAAAGTTGCAGCTATTACTGAAAGCGCGATGCAAGGCGAGATTGACTTCAAGGAGTCCTTGGCTAGACGTGTCGCACTGCTGAAGGGCACGCCAGTGACTGCCCTCGAGGACGTCAAGCGCAGCCTCCTGTTTACCGAGGGTGCACAATATCTCTGCAGGGCACTGAAGAGCGCCGGGTTCAAACTGGCGGTTATCTCAGGCGGATTTATGCCTCTGGCAAAGTATGTCAAGGCAGAGCTTGGTCTTGACTATGCGTTTGCCAACCAGCTGCAAGTATCTGCCGACGGGAAAAGCCTTACGGGTGTTACCGTCGGTCCGGTGGTTGATGCTACCAGAAAGGCTGAGCTCCTGGAGGTCATTGCGCAGGCTGAGGGCATTGCTCTGGACCAGGTTGTTGCTGTTGGCGATGGTGCAAACGACCTGCTGATGCTTGGAAAGGCCAGCCTCGGGATTGCGTTCAACGCGAAGCCGCGTGTGCAGCAGCAGGCTAGGGCGCGGATCAACCAGAAGAGCCTTGCAAACATACTCTATCTCATGGGATACTCGGAGAGCGAGGCGGCAGAGCTCCAGCTCCAGCTCTAGCTACAACCATTTATTGGTGGGGACACTGACAAAGAACTACAGCAATTTTTTATAAATTAAAAAGTTCTCAAGAGCTGACAATGTTTTAAACCGAATGGCAATATCGGGATTATCCTGGTCACCATTGTTGTAAACAGACATGTCGTCAAAGCTGCCATTGCATTTGTGCTTGTCGTCTCGCATCATGGTGCTAACAAGCTGTCCATTGCTGCACTTGGACAACAGAGCGGATTTGCCATGTCTACATACAATCGTCAAGTTGGGTATGCTAACTTTTGATGGCCATTGAGCATCATTATATCCGATATCGCGAAGCGCTTCAAAGATTTTGCCAATAACCATTCCTACAGTAAAATCGCATCTGACGAATTGCTCTGTAACAATCCATTGACCTTGGTCATATACAACCAGATAGAATTTGTCAGTTAACGCCGACATTTGTCTATTATATAATATAGCAGTTAATTTGGGAGTAGCGGCAAAATAAAACAAAAGAAAAATATATTTGGCAGCAGCGAGCAAAGCTACATACAACAATTTTATGCCCACAATCATCGTGCAATCTTGTCGATGACTTCTGACAGCCAAAACGATACATTGCACTATCCTTTTTTATTTCTTTAGATGATTATAGTATGCCTCAGGTGGTGATGTCTTCAATAATTTAATTATAAAATTTAAATACGAAACAATTTATACAGTGTTCGAAAGCATATGCCTCTTTCACGAGCAAGCATGCCGGTGAACCTGATTTTGCATGCGTTAATCGTGCCATTTGGACATGCAAGCCTGAGCATGCTGCAGAATGCCAGGTGTTTTCAAATTCCCTCTCTCACTCTGGTAAATTACCATTATTGTCATGTCTTGTCAACCTATTTAAAGTGCCAATCTTTCTTTCATTAATCTTGTCCTTTTCTTTTCACCTTTATTCCAGACTCGACTATTTTTTATTCTTCTCAGATGCTGCCGCCTAGAGATCTAGAGCCCGTGGTTCCGTCAACTATTGACGCACTTGCCGCTGAGCGCACCAAAGCCCAGTTCAGCGTCGCGGAGATGAACCGGTTTATTGTCGACGAAAAGACTCGTGTAAAGACAGCCAAAATCGAAAGAATCCTTGCTGCCGAGCCGGAGATGTTCAATTTGCGGAACGTCTACTTTATGAGCCGCAAAGAGAAACTCGATCACGCGCTCAAAATCGGCGCTCGTCTGATTGAGCTAATGCGCGAGGGCAAGCTGACTTCCGAGGAAATATCATACGCAGACTTTATTTTGGACATTAACGGGCCATTTGGCCTCCACCGCGCCATGTTTATCCCAACACTACAGAGCCAGGCAACACCCGAGCAGCAGGAGCTGTTTCTCAAGCCGGCGCTGAAATACGAAATCCTGGGCTGCTACGCACAGACCGAGATTGGGCACGGATCGAACGTGCAGGGTCTCGAGACCACTTGCACATTCATTCCCGAGACCGACGAGTTCGAGGTGCACATGCCTAACATCCGTGCGTGCAAGTGGTGGGTTGGGTCGCTTGGGATATCGGCGACGCACGCGATGGTCATGGCGCAGCTGATAGTCGGCGGCAAAAGCTACGGCCCCAATCCAATTGTTGTTCCGATTCGCTCAACTGTCGACCATATGCCATTGTCTGGAGTCACCGTCGGCGACATCGGGCCAAAGTTTGGCTTCAACACTATGGACAACGGCTTTCTGATGCTTGACCATGTGCGTGTCCCGCGGGTCAATCTGATGCAGCGCTACATCAGCGTGTCGCGCGAGGGCAAGGTCAGCCGCCCGGCCAACGTTGATCCAAAAGTGACCTACGGCACAATGATGCTTGTGCGTGCAGAGATTGCACGCAACATGTGCTCAGTCTTGGCCCGAGCAACAACAATCGCTCTGCGCTACACCTCGGTACGCCGCCAATTTGCTGGAATCTCCGACAAGCCGCTGACAAACAATGTTGAGTCGCCCGTCCTGGACTACGGCATGGTGCAGTACCGCCTAGTTCCCCTGCTTGCCCAAAACTACGCCATGTTTGGTGTTGCGCAGGTATACTCTGAGCTCTACGATGAGTGCATGCGCGAGATGGACAAGGGTAACTTTGGCCTGCTTAAGGAGTTGCATGCCACCACTTGCGGTTTGAAGCGCTGGACCTCGGATGTCACCATCCGTGGCATTGATACCTGCCGCCACGTATGCGGCGGCCACGGGTTTTCGCAATTCTCGGGGTTGAACGAGTTCTTTGGCAATGCATACCCTAATATCATCTGGGAAGGCGACAACTACGTTTTGTCGCAGCAGACTTCGCGTTTTCTGGTTACTCAGGTCCGCAGTCTGCGCAAGGGTAAGCCGGTTGCCGACAATCAGACGACGCAGTATCTGCGCAAGCACTTGGTCAACGGACGATTATCTGAGGCTCCGGCCCCGTCGTTTGTTGGCCGCTCGATTGCACTGCTGGCAGCCGAGTACGAGGCTCAACTGGATCTGCTAAGCTACCGCGCAGCCGCCATGGCCTCCGATCTGGCCGACCAGATGGATGAGCACGGTCAGTCGTGGAACCGCTCGCTCGTTGCTATGCAGCGCTTGTGTGATGCCCATTCAGATTACATTGTTGCCCTGTATTTCCGTCGTCACATTGGCACACTGCAATTGTCGTCGCCCCTGCTCCCTGTTCTGAACAAGATTGCTACACTGCTGTTCTTGTATGTTCTCGAGCAGCATCCGAGTGACCTGTTCCGTCTCCCGGGCAGTGCTGCGTTTACTAGTGCTCAGATTAACCAGATCGAGGTGCTGCTGGCAAATGCCATCGAGGAGGTGCGCGAGCAGGCCATCCCCCTGGTCGACGCGTTCGGCATGTCTGACCTAAGACTGAACTCGGCCCTGGGCAGATCTGACGGCAAGGTCTACGAGGACTATCTGCAGTGGGCCATGGAGGATCCGCTCAACACTGATGATACTGGCAAGGCAATCCGCAAAGAATGGTTCGAAAAGTACTACAAGCCCGTAATGCATGGTACCGAAACATCAAAGAAGACAGCCAAGCTCTAGAGGTGCAATATTGTTTATTCTAGCAAATTTTATCGAGTTCTTCAATGTATTTTTTTATTCTACTTTCTCTTGGCATATCTGGTAAACACGTCCAAGTAGAGCATGTTCAGCACTTCATCCTTGATCTCGTCCAGAATCGTCAGCGTCAGCTGATGAGTTCCCAGCCTGTCTCTTAGCCTAAACACCATGGCCGCTGGCAGGTTGACCGACGTGTATGAGTTGGAGTTGATGAACACGCTAAAGATGGCAACCAGCTTGTCCATCGAAGCAACGGGGAATGGCGTGTTCTCGTTAAACTCGTACTGCGGGTAGACAACCTTTGCTGTATCAAGGATGCTGATTGTCGGCGGCGTCTGCAGCCGGAGGGACCGGGCATTGACGTTGGTGCTGCCGTTGGCAAGTGCAAGGTAGCCGACGCTATCATCAATCGTGTTGGTCACCATTCGCGACATAAACGATGGCTCTAGTTGGTCTGCATTGCCGCGCCACAGGTCATCAGCTCCAAGGGCAACAACCGTAAGACCCTTGAGAGCCTGGTACTCGTCGATGAAGGCGGTCATCTCGGAGCAGAAGCAGGATGCGGCAAAGTCACAGAAGTAGCGGTACTCGTGAGGGTCGGCAAGAATTGCATTGTAGTCGGACCGGTTGCTCATGTCGCGGCCGCTAGCATTGGCTATTGCCGAGTTGACCGCCACGCCGAGGCTGCCAACACCGTGCATACGGTCAGTAACGTCGCGCGAGTGGCGAATGGCATCAAAGAGAGGCACGGTGACTGAAACTGTGTGGATGACAACGCCGGTAACCCAGGAGAAGAACCATCCGGACCACTTGAGCGCAATGTCCTGGAGCACAACGTCCCAAACAGTGTTCATGATGATGCAGAACACGCCCATGATGATGCAAATAAGAACGTCGTTTCTGATACCGTAGGCGTCCTTGAGCTTCCAGCACTTGACGAAGATGATCGGCATAAGGAAGATGACGTAGCTTCCGACAATGACCATGACCGGAATGAATCCCCAGACCAGACGGCAGACCATGCTCATCGGCTTCAGGCTGAACTGCTCGTTCAGAATGTTGACAACAAGCGAAACGATGATGGCAAGAATCAGGTTGCACAGAGCAAAGATAAGCATAGACCTATCTGTAGCGTAGCGCTGGAGCCTGGTGTACTTTTGCAGCTTTCTGTACAGTCTCATTTCGGGTGCCCTTTCGCCAATCATGCTCTCCTGGCGCCCGTGCTTGGTAAAGTTGGCCACGCTTCGCTTTTCGAATGTGTTGCGGCCATTGCCCGAAATATCAAACTCGGCGTTGCTAAATACGCTGGATTGACTTGCGCTGCGGTCGTGGCGCTTGCTTTCATGGAAGACTGCGAGGTTGCTCTGCGGCATCATGTTCTTGAAGCCAGGGTTCTTGGTGCTGGCAATCTGGTTGGTCAGAATATGCAGGTTTGACACGACGATATGCTGGAATCCGCGCCCAAGAACGGCAGAGTACATGACCATATATCCGATATTTGTGAACCACAGACGGAGGAACGCTGGCCACAGCTGCAGTGCGGTACTAAACATGCCGACTGTACCCATCAAGAAACCACTGGCGACCTGCAGCGTAACGAGGTTGATGTTTCGCTGTGCTAGACCGCTGTGCTTGTCCTTGGACCTCTTGATAAACATTGTAAAGGTAATGACGACGTAGAATATGTAGATGACATACAGGCTCATGACAACGCCTACACGGACCTTGTACTCAATCGAGTCGGAAGTCCATCTCCCGGTGTCATCAACAGCCATTGTAAAATACTGGTTGATATAAAATAGAATAGAGAAATATATAACAAATACAAGACCGACTCAACAGAAGGGAACCAAAATAAGAGAACGAGTTAATAATGTTGGCAAGCAGAGGCGACAGAAAGCGAGCACCGGAACTCTAGGGCTATAAAAGAGCATTTTGAAGCCTATACTCTGCGCATTTTTCCTGAAACAGCTTGCCTCTTTGGAGAGCTGTTTTCCCCCTCTCGATGCTGTGCGTGCCCGGTTTTCCTTCCTTAAAGAGGAACGAGGGAGTTACTAGGATCTCTGGCGCCAATATAAATCATCCAGTTCCCACTGCTCCCCACTTTTTGTCGCCTCTCTCAGTGCTGTGGTCTTCTTTTTATTCTATGCGCAAATCTACACTTGCAAATCTACCACTTTTGATTCGGAGACGCCAATATAAATACAACCGTCAATCGCCAAGTATGCATGCAAAATTGGGTGATCGGACTGATGTCGCTGACCTAATGGGGAAAGCTGGCCTCTTTTCAATATGCGGTCAATTGATTTTATTTTTTTTTTGACATTTCCTTGTAGAAATTTAGCTCGGTCTTTGAAAGCAGCAAAATTGCAGAGATTGACAGCGGCAGCTATGACAGGTTCTTTGAAATCCTGACAAAAGAAACAACCCACACGCGCCTTGCTGGAATCCAGCGATACTCGTCATCTGACGCCAGACGACATACACACGTAAAAATGCCAACCCCCAGATGCATAGGGCACATGTCAATTGCATATTGCGATTCAATCCGATCCTGTATCATCCACACACATGCCCGCACATGATTATCCCCACTTGCGATAGATGTCGAATGTTCTTGTAGCTCGTTGGTATCCGAGTATGCAGATGATTTTGTATTTGAAGAACTAAACTGTGGGCAGTTTGAGTATCTCTTGCTGCAGGTCGACGACTGGCCGAAGCTTGAATATAAACTTCTCCTTGATAATGGCTTGGATCTTGTAGGTAAGATCTGACGACGAGTCTTCAGCTTGGCCCTCCTTGACCATGACTGCCAACGGTTTTTTGAGAGGGACTACTGAACCTACTACGCGATGCACACCGATCTTCATTATCACCTTTCCGTCGGGCTGTCGCTCAATCGCTGCAAATCGCTGCTGCCCACGCAGCCCGCCCGGCTTATCGGTTTCTAGCGATCCCTGTGTCTCTATCAGGCAGAACTCGCGCTGCTCGGATTTCCTGTACTGGATATCAATTTGTGACATTTTGGCGGATACACCTGCTTTCTTTTATAGAAACTGTTAGACAGACAAGGAAACGTTATTAAATGTACAATTGTCTGGAATATCATCAGCTTTCACTCAGGGCCATTTGGATATTTCATGATTGCGAAACGTGCCTTATGTATGGGAAGGCGCAACAGCACACGGTATAAAATTGCCTAGTTTTTGTCGTGGCCCGACGATTTACCCGAGCTGCTGCTGGCACTCTTGCTGTTTTTGACCAGCAGTAAGGGCTTGGCTCTTCCTCTTTTAGGGAGTTCCGCAGATGTCGATAATGTCTTTTGTCTTTTTGGCCTCTGCAATGGCTCCAGTTTTGGCGGGCGCGGTGGTGGAGCGTAGCTAGGGCCGCCTCCTTCCCCAGAAACAGGGCGGCTCAGTCGTCTCTCAAACAGAGCCGACGACCTTCGTTTGAGCAATGTAGCTAGATTTGGTGGGTCATTCGGGCCCTCATCCGCTAAAGCGGGCTGCGCTAGATGTAGGCTTCTTTCTGTCGGCGACAATGTATCCACAAACATTGCACTAGCTGTCGGTGTTTCGGGGATTGCGAGCGGGGTGTTTTGACCGCTGCTTCGAAGCGGCGTAGCACTACCGCCACTAAAAGACAACGATCGACTGACCACTGGCGTTTCGGCAGCATAGATCCATGGTTGCTTGCTTGGATACGGGCTGTGTACAGAGACAGGTGTGTCCTGCGCCAGCACTATTGGCCTGTCGACAATACTGCTGTTACTACGTACTGGAGTATGCGGGGTACTGCGAGGAAATGACAATGATGTGGACCGAGACTGTGTGTCTATACTAAGGATAAAATCTCTGAATGTAGACCTTGACGGAGTGACCGATGTTGACCTGGATGCAATTCCTAACGGGGTTGCAGCCAAAAACGAGGAAAAGCTTGGACATATTTCCAGTTCTGCGTCAATCAGAGCGCTATCGTTGATGAATGCTGAGCTCTGCGACATTGACTTATCGTGCTGACTCTGGGAGTTTGTAAAGAGATTGTGTAGATACTCGTCATGTAGACTCTCACATAGCAGCTGTGTAGACAGGTCCTGGGCATCATCATCCTGAGATAGCGAGGTAGCATCCAGTAAAAGCTGTGAATAGTTCTCGAATAGACTGTCAATGTCCTGCTCACTGACGCTGGTTCCAGTTAGAACGCCTATATCTGCTGTCTCCCATGGCTCGAGCAATACTCTAGAGACATTTTGATACGGTAAAAGCGTATTGCTCCAGATATCCATTGCCATATCATGATCGACAACGTCCACGCCGTATTCTACAGATACGTCGGTGCAAATGTCGGTTGCCGGGCGATCTGGAATTGTAAATAGATCGGCAATACACAGTTGCGACCTTTGTCTGGCCAGGTCATGATCGTCTATAGAGCACCTTGATACTGATAGAGCGGCAGAAGCAAGCTGCTGCCACAGCCATAAAAGAGTTGGTCGAGCAACCAGCTGCTCGCTTGAGCTGTATACGGCAGGAATGCTCATACGCAATGCGTTGAACTGTTGTGCGTTTCCGCGTGCTGGTACCTGCGAAGATTGTTTTAAATCAGCTACAATAAACTCGTCAAACAGCCCTGATACAAGGTCGACGAGGGTCGATAGCTGCTCTTCCAGATAAGCAGTTGAGATGTCACAAGGAAAGGATGATTGCTGCTGCTTGATAAGAAGAGCAGCGTAGGTATGATCAACAGCCTTGATCCACCGGGAAGCAGAGCATCCATAGAATACATCTGCCGTATGGCCAAGCACGCTGGCTGAGAGTTCTTTGCTAGGGCTGACTGCGCTTGTTGATGTGAAGGCAAGTCTGAATGTCCAGTTAACGTCATGCTCGGCAATGGCAACGTTGCAAGTCTGGCATAACCACCCGCCAGCTCCAACGTCGACTGTGGTCGTGGGAATGTTGGTGGCGGCAGGAGAACTGCCATTGGCTTTGGCATTCTGGCAGGTGACTTTGCGGGAGCAGAAGGGACATGCAGGAAAGGCTAAATTCAAGCCCCGCGAATTTGCCTCCGACTGACTGTCGCGCTGCCTATGTTTTTGCCTTTGCCGCAGAGACAGTATTGAGAGCCGAAGGACTCTTATCAGCTGAGGTGGCATTCAGTGCAAATTCATAAGGTAGAGCAAAATTATGCGGATATATTAACAAACAGAAAAAGAAAGAGAAAAAAGAGAGAGGGATTTGTGCACGAAATATACAAAATGGAGTGAAAGACAAAAAAGTGTGTGCTGCGGTCGATTGATTGATAAAATGTTACAAGAAATGCAAGCCACCCAAGGTACCAAATTAAATCGGGAATTTAATACGACGCAGTTGTGGATGTGACCATGGCTGCTTGGGTTCTGTTAGACGGCGTTTGCCGATCTGCGCAGTTGGTACAGAGGGATAGTGTGCTACTTTCTGCGGAAGATCCGGGGCAATGTCTGCTGCAGACCCTGCATATACTGCTACTGCTGTAGCCTAGTTTCGTATTCGGACGAGACCATAGACGACTGCAGATGTAGTCTTCGATAACGTTGACAAGTGCCACAAATGACATGAGGCTGATAAGAATAATCGACACAATTACAATGTCATAGGCCAGGTAGCGCGAAATGACCGACGAAGATGGCTTATTAGCATGCATACAGACGAATTAGCAAATATAAGAGAAAGAGAGATGGTGATAGTTGTGGCAACCAATGTTGGAAACATACCTTCTTCTTTCCATTCCTTCTCGCCATCCTTTTAAACATTTCTCCTTTATCGCCTTCTCTAGATGTATCGTGTTGCTGTCCATGATTGCACAATGCAGGGAATTTCTTGTTTCCTTTGCTCAATGAAGACATGTTGCCACACGTGTTTGCAAATATTATCTATAGCAAAAGCGGCAAAGGCAAAGAAAATCGTACTAAAAAGATGTATTCGTCTTTGTAATGATCCGTGTCCCTTTCTTCCTCTCCATCTCTCAGTCATCTTGAGCAAAGCCCAAATTCATAATGAATTCACTGGATTTATTCACAATGTAAAATTAGATTTAGTGCTGCTGGCTACGCTGCCTGCGCAAGTCATCGTGACGCAGATGATGAAGAGCAGTATAGACGCCGTAGATGCTTGCTCCGGAAAGGAAAGTGATTAGAGGCGCGGCCTCGCGAGTGACCGGCATAGATCCGAGACGGAAGAGAACGTGCTTCATATTCGACAAGATTGATTAAAAGTAGAGTAGGTGAAAGTACAAAAAATATGAGGGCGGGGAGAGAGAAAAGCGGGTGATGATTGTTTCTGGTGGCCAGGCCCTTTTTCGCTTTGTTTCTCTTATATAGATAGCTGGTGTGCTGTCTGTCACACCCCAGACCCTGGTTTGATATGCAAGCTTGTATCAGCATTACATCCATGCCGATATAATCATTGGCTCGTGGACAATTTCAACAGAGTCAGTTTGCGTAACTGCTGGATTCATCTACAGAACCAATAGAGGCATTTTTTGCGCAGATCTCGGATTTAATCGAGTCATCGACATTAAAATTGTGTAGAGTATTTAATATTCTTTAAAAATGGGTCTCGAATAAATGTGATATTAGTTAAAAAGTAATATAGACTCGATCACTTATTGTAGTGAAATATTGCCAGCTACAATTAATTTTTGTCATTGTTTCGTCAGCCTCGCCAACAAGATAAAAGGGGCGACCTGCAGCCGCCAAAACTCCAAACACAACCATTATCTCATTCTGATACCATCACCGTCTTTAGAGTCTATAATTTACCAACAATGAAGTCCATCACCATCGCTCTTGCCGCCACCGCCGCCGTCGTTGCTGCCAACAAGATCCCCGCCGCCGACGACCACCAGAAGGTCTACACCACCGTCTTTGGCGGCGGATATGCCCAGAATGTCCAGCCTGTTGCCGTCCAGCCCGTCAGCGTTGTTCAGAACGCCGGTTCCGCCGAGCCTACCGTCACCGAGACTGTGACCAACGGTGCAAGCGGCAAGGTCCTGTCGCTCGGCTCGGCAATGCTTGCCGGTGCTGCTCTCCTGTCGTACTTCTAGACAGAGGGCGATAGCCGCTGTATCAATTTGGCGGCAGATTTTGTTAGACGAATTTTTGTCTGGAATTCATTCCAGATCATAATTTCTAATACATATAAACTTAATTTAACCATATAATTCGGGTGTGTATTTAACGGCAATACAGCGCCAAGTATCAGGGTGCAAGCAAAACTTTGCCGATCACTTTCAATACCACTTGCCATCGTGCGTCACATGCTATAGCGTATATGCCAGAGGTTGTTTGCAAACGTGCTTTTAGCCTTTAAATGCAATTGTTTTTCCGATGCTGCATCCACAGTGCATTGTCCGAGTGCTGCATTGGCAGGAATTGACAGAGCTCGTGGTTGTTCTTTCTCTCCTTCACCCCTTTTTTCTTTGAGAGCTGCTGATATCCGAAAACAATGTTTTGATTTTCCCCTGTTGCTGAATCGGCGCGCCAAGGGAACAAAATCAGAATACCTCTTTACAAAGGCGCGTTTGCGTGCTGGCAAGGGCCAGATGCCAAGAAAGACCAATGGATATTTGGAAGATAAAACTTTTAAGCTTTTTTTTGGCGGGGGCGAGAATCACCGGAAATTCGACTGAATAAGGAAAATTCATCAACCCTCTGTTTGTATGGCGAATCCCAGCCAAAGAAGGAAACGGTGACAGGATTGCCCCTCGCCTAATTTATTGAGCGCTGTTTGAAAACGGGCAAGGGACACAAATATTTGGCTCACACTCATTCCTCGCTTGTTCGCTCTACTGTGCCAAAAGCAGAAGCGGCAATGCTGGTGCAGATGTCAAATGTCTCGATAGCACGTCTTTGCTGATTGGGTGTTCTGGCCCAAAAAGACGTGCTTCTTTCGGAAGATTGCCCCTGCTCCCTCTGCTCCCCCGAAATGTGGCAACTCCAGCTCATATGTACGTGCATCAATGAAGGCCTGACTGATCCATCGACGATGGCGGTGATGATGCAGTCGAAGGGATGTGCGTGCATAGATGAGTATGTTTGCATGTGTGCAGAGACAGACGGGCTTTTTGCCTATTGTCGTTTCGGGAGACGAACATTTGCTTGGACCCAAAGATCGAAAATTGAAATAAAAAACTGTAAAGTCGGTCCGAAAATCAGATGTTTGCAATTAACATGAGCCGGTTTCGCGTGTTTGTTTTTGCCTTCTTGACGATGGATCTAAAAAGAGCAGAAAACTAGCATGCAGCCGAAACGACAATCCTCCATATCCAACATTCGCTTGATCTGGACGTAGCCTATCGACGTTCAAGAGTAGCCAGTGTGTGGAAAAATTGCATGGTACTTTAATTGCAAAATTCAGCACAGGTGTTTTTGTTTGGTAGATCATATTATTATAGAGCACAATTCAATTCCGAGACAACATGCCTAGAGGTAAACGGATGAATAGGATCTGCACAGAACGGGAAAAAAGGGAAGCGATAGTTTCTATTATTATTATTTGTTCGCTCACACACGCACAGCGAATGAACAGATTTACATTAGAAGCGGTGGTGCAAAGTGGCGGCCTTTGAAAAAACAATGTGGGCAGCTTGCACCCAACCGTCTGATTCCCTGGTGAGGATGTCTGCCGCATAAAAAACCATGTTAGCAAATGTGGCCGCGCATCGGTTGACCCCTTTATACATTTGCATGCACGCCCGCTTGCGTTCCCACCTCTTTTCGCCTTTTCTCCACCTTGGAACCTGTCAGACCCAGACAAATCGGAAAGGTCAAAAAGTGAGTTGGGCCGAGGCAAACTAAAAAATGGCGGGCTTGCGACTTGTTTGTTGGGAAATGGAAAGAGCGAAACGAGGGAGCGAGCGAATGAGTGTGCAAAAAAAATGAGGGAGGACGAGCGGCAGTGTGCAGAAGACTGTAAATTGGCGATTTTCCTTGCCCTGTCCATTTCAATTATTTCTTCCAAAGTGGGCACGGTCTATCTACATGTCGGCAAGTACTCTGGGCATATATATATATATGACTCTGCGCCGGGCTCCTCTTTTTTCCCGGATGCGGTTGCAATTGTTGTATTTTTTCTGCTAGCGTGGTATTTCTCTTTATTCGTATATGTATACATTCTGTGTTCAATATATTCGTCTCTAACTTGCCCTCTCCTTTTCTTATATTCTCATTTCTACAACATCTTCATTCCTTTATCTTGTTCCTTTTTCTATACACGTCTGCTAGCAGTTAATTGAATACCGCCAACATCAACCTTCTACTCATCTTTTATTTCCTTCAAAGATGATCCCGCTGGATTCGAGTGGAAGATGGCCGACATACACTACAGCCTACAAGATCCGTGTGGGTGTTGTGATGAGCGTATATGCACTGTATGTTGTCTATGTTTTTGTTACATTTGCCATGTTCATCATGAAGGCGCGAGATAAGCACAGTGGTCTTTCGCAGAGAAACGTCAGCCTCATCTCTCTCCTCGTAGTCAGTTGTTTCCTTATGGGCACTGTCGGTATGTTTAGTACTGCTCTGCAACTATGGCCGGCTTTCCTCCGGTTGTGGTTTACCTACATTGGGTATATTGTCATGTACTCGACTGTCGCCGCGCGTGGGTTCCAGCACATTATTGTGTCCAACCTGCATATCATGACGAACAAACTAGCCAGCGGGAACAATCCGGGATTCAAGAACATGATGCCGAGCAGCAATGTTGCGCTGCTTGGTCAGGGTACGCGGATGCACCGGAGCGCAAGCCAGTCAAGCATCTTTAGCAACACAGACTACGAGAACAGCGAAATGGGTCATGCAATGGGCATCAGCGGTGGCAGCAGCGAGAAGAAGACGGTGCTGAACATTGCCAGCGACATCCGGCATGAGAGCATTCGGGCGGACGCCGGACCGGAGATGAAGCTTTACAAGCGGCTGCAAAAGTATACGAGGCTCCAGCGGTATGCGACGCAAAAGTATCTGTTCGTCTTTGTGCTGCTACATCTAGTCTTGGCGGTTATTCTCTCGCTCGTGATCAACATTATCAACCCGCAGTTCAAGCTGTCGCCGCTGTCCATGGAATGCCGCCTGATCTGGGGATTCATTCCGGTGCTCATCATCGTAGCAATCTACTCGATTATCGTTCTGCCGGCAATTGTGATCAAGTGCCGCAGGCTCAACGACGCCTACGGTATCCGTAACGATCTTATCGTCTGCACATTCATGGGCATCTTCTGTCTGGTCATGAACAGCATCTGGGATATCGTGCTGGACAAAGTAGCACTGATCTGGTCCGGATGGTTCTTCTCGTGGCTCACCGGTATAATCATCCACACGGTGACGGTGACAGTCCCTCTGTTCAAGGCTATTAAACATTCGCGCGACGTCATTGACAGGATGCACGGTGCTAGCAGCCTGGGCACGTCGATGGCTGCAGTGATTGCCGGGGCTGGCGGCCATGACCTGAGCAAGCGGTCGGAGTATAACGCCGTGCTGGCCGACCCCTATGAGTATCGGTTCTTCTGTGACTTTGCGGCATCGTGCTTCTGCTCGGAAATGACGGCCTTTATTGACGAGTACCAGGCACTCAAGAGTTTGACTGTGGTGGCTCTCGGGTCCGAGGATATCTGGCGCGAGGACGTTGACCAGCTCGAGCCGTCGTACATGACACGGATGGCGTCAAACAACGGCGAGAACGGAATTGGGTATCTGGCGCTGGCCAACCGCAATGCCAACCCGAACTCCAAGTCCCTCAGGCTGCAGACGCCGCCGACGGTTAACATTCTGGAGACAGCCAAGGCAGTGTACCCGCAGTACGAGCTAAACGACGATACGCCGTTCCCGGTGGCTGCAATGGACAAGCTGGTTGCTATTTTCAGCGTGTTTGTCAACTCGAGCTCGTACACGGCGGTCAGCCTGCCGTCGTCGATGGTGCTGCGTATCCGTGAGAAGCTGGGCAAGAGCCAGCTGACGCTGACGATTCTGGACGAGATCAAGGACGAGGTGCTGAACATGCTGTACTTTGACGTGTTCACAAGATATACCAAGTCAAAGTGAGCTGTTTAATAAAGTGGTGACATCTCATTTTTGGAAACGCCTGACTTGATGGCCGAGTGAATGGTGAACTGGTGACATTTTTGGCCAATTAGTTATTCCAAGTGTAAATACGTTAAACACGCATTTATGTGGATAGCTTCGCAACAAATTGCTATCAAGGCAAGAAAGACAAAAATATCTGACAAAATAGAGCGTTCGGAAATACGTTTGAAGAATACGCATAAAAGACAATGTATGGTGGTTAGCCAAGCCCAGCTAGCTATAGGTTGAATCTCTCTATTTCTAGTGCAACTTCATTAAAATTTCTAATTAAATAAAATATTTGTTAGGTGTGATATGGTAAATATTGTAAGCCAACCCGAGTGCCTGCGGCTTTTTAGCGAGTGCCTTCCGTTCAGGCAGAGTTGACCTTGCTACAATAAACGCTAAATGGTCCTATAGGCTATAAGAGTGGCTGGGTATGTTGAGTGTATAAGAAAGGTTATGTGTCAAGGACCACGACCAGCGCGGTTTTTTGTAGACATCTGTGCGCATTCTGCATGCACTCATGCGTGAGACCGAAACGCTATAAGGCTCGGCCAGCTCATCTGGCTCGCCAGGCTACAGTAGCAGCGGCAATCAAGATTACAGCAGCCGCTAAAGAGGGCAAGCACGTTGAATTTCCCTGTGGCAAGATCTAAACTGGTTTTCTTTCTGTGCAATTCTTCAGATGTACATACATTTTTTCAACTCCCAAAACACATGCGGCTTTTTTCTTTGACATTTCCATGTTGGCCAGTTTTTTTTAAGTAAATACGTTTTAGTTGTCTTATTTCTATTCAAAAATTGGTTATATATACATATGGCGGAGAGGGCGCTTGACCACGTCGCCAAAAGCTCATCTGATGAGATTGCGGTACTCGACTGCAATAATGTGGCAACCACAGACAGTATGTCAAAGCAAGAAGACACGGTTGAGACTTCAACAGAAAATGCAGACAGCAGCATCAGAGTCAACACAGTGGCAGCCAGCGACTTGTCAAACAGAGACGAAAAACACCTTTGCACAGAAAAGTCGATACTGTCTTCCATGTCTCTACAGCGTGCAGTCCTTACCATGACTGCACTTGGCTTGGTAGAGTTTATTGCTAGTCTTGACCAGACAATTGTCGCTGGGTCGCTACCGACGATTGCCAAGCAGTTCAACGCACTTGGCTCGGTTAGCTGGATTTCAACCAGCTTTCTGTTGGCATCCACAGCCATGCAGCCTTTGTATGGACGACTATCTGACATTTTTGGGCGTATTGAGACACTGGTTGCCGGACTGTCTGTGTTTCTAGCAGGCTCAGCTATCTGCGGAGCGTCAACAAGCATGGGTATGCTGATTGGCGGTCGTGTGGTCCAGGGTCTTGGTGCCAGCTCGCTGCTTGCATTGTCCATGGTTATTATTTCAGACATCAGCATTGAGCGCGAGCGCGGTAAAATAACCAGCGTGTTTGTATCCATCTGGGCGGCTTCGTCAGTGCTAGGACCGCTGTTTGGCGGCGTATTTACTCAGTCCAAAGGTGGCTGGCCGTGGGTATTCTATTTTTCTCTTCCAGTCGGCGGTTTGGGAGGCATTTTTGTTATTCTGTTTTTGAGACTGCCTCGGCCACAAGGATCACTGACCGAAAAGCTCAAGCGTGTCGACTTTCTTGGAATAGTGGTCCTGGTAGGAGGAATCGTGATGCTTTTGCTTGCCCTGGGCTTTGGCGGCGAGTCACATCCATGGAGCTCACCTGTTGTGATATGTTTGCTAGTTTTTGGCATTATCACCGTAGGCATATTTGTTCTAATCGAGTGGAAAATTCCAGCCGAACCGATTATGCCTCTGCGCCTGTTCAAAAACAGCAATGTTGGCATTTCGCTGATGCAGCAGATTTTTACCGGTGCGGCAATGTTCAGTCCAATCTTCTACATCCCGATTTTCTTCAGCGTTGTCATGAACAGCACGCCCATTTCGGCGGGTTTGCACTTGCTGCCTCTTATTTTGCCTGTCCCAATCTTTTCAATTATGACTGGGTTTATCATGGACAAAACTGGGCGCTATCGCGAGCTCCAGTGGTTCGGCGGCGTCATCATGACAGCAGGAGCAGCATTGTTTAGGCTTCTCGACGAGAACACAACCACTGGAAAGAGCATTGGGATCTTGATTCCAGCTGGCCTAGGCATGGGCTTCACACTGCAGCCCATGCAGCTAGCATTGCAGACGTCCATTGAAGGCCGCGACATGGCCGTTGGAACAACATTGTTTGTTGCAATTCGCTCTCTAGGAGGAAGCATTGGACTGGCCGTGCTGCAGACTATCTACACGAACACACTGAGCTCAAGCTTGGGCGACATTGTGCGCCAGTTCCCCGAGTATGCTGAGCTTATTCTGGCCAGCGCCAACAATCAGTCACTAATATATACTGACGGTGTACCTGCTGCGCTGAGAACCAGCATCATTGCCGCCTACGTCAAGTCGCTGCATTATGTCTTCTACGGCACAATACCTTTTGCTGCGCTTGTTCTGGTCTTGTCGCTATTCATCAAGCACATCCCTCTGCGCACAAGAATGGTCGAGACCCATGCGAACAAGGGCAGTGAGGAGAACACAACATAGATCATATACTTTTTTGTTTGATTATTTCTAGATATATATTTTATTAGCGTTGATTTCATTTACTTCTACCTTTCTTTTATGTAACATATTGAGGTATACTAAAAATTAATAATATGTAGTACGCATTCCTAATTACAAGAAGATATTATATTGGCATATCGGCATTATATATACCATACAAATAATGAATACCATATGCTTTTCTCTTTTTGCCAGAGCAGCCAGCATGGTAAAAAAAATAAACACATAGTGGTGTAATCATTGCTGGAACAAACCTCAGAACTTTGCAGTGCTGCGCACTTGTATGCTTGATGTTTAATTAAGAGATTAAGAACCAATATTCAATACAAGAACCGGTTTTTACAACCTAGAAACAACAAAACAAGTTCAAGCTGTATGTGTATGGCCAATATCAACCCTGTCAAGGTAAATAAAATCAGAGATTGGCGCTTACAATTTAAGCATACTTTAGATATGCCACTCACTCATCAACATAGATTTCTTTTTAAAAAAAACCAAAACATTGGGACAGGCTATATGACCTTATCTAATTAATAATAGGGAAAGCGCCTGGCCTACAAAAACGCAAACTCTCCAGAAAAAGAAGAAAACTCGTAGTCTTTTGCAACTTCTAAAATAAGGATACTCTTACAACACCATACACACTTCAGTATGTGGGTGCGTGTGAATTAGGAAAAACGGCGCAGGCATGCCTAGTGGGTTTAGCAACTTTGTGAACGCGCAAATTGATGTGCCATAAAAACAAATTGCCTGAATGCAATCGAATGTGTTTTTGTATTCAGCAGAATGACCGACCGACCGCCATTGCTCGAACCATTGGCACTTTCCACAAAACAAACAGGTTATTATAAAAGTATAAATGGCATTTCGACTCCAATGCATACATCTTTGTTTTCGGATACTAACTCTCAACATTAAGCTTTCTGCGTACTTTATCGATACATCTCTCACATATGCACTCACGTTTTAGGTTCCGATTGGCATGTCTTAAAATACTTTAACAGTATAAGGTGTATTTGTTTGCCTTATATCACTACATCAAGGGTACGCACCCCCTCCCACTACCACCTGTTGACCAACCATCATGGCTTCCAGGCGCATAATCTGTTTGACATCAATTCGCAATGGGAGACGGAATTTCGACCCAAATGGAATCAATCGGCAATATCCTCCTGCAACCACAATGGCAATACAAACCAACACAAACCACAGTTAAAGAGCCACTTTCCTCTAAACTTTTGTATAGCGCATTACTTTATAACTAGAGGCTCCCAGCCACTTTATCTAGAATTTTCCTTGTCTCTAATATATTCCCTACCTTTGAATAGCTTTATTTAATATTACACAACCGCCTCTCCGCTCTAGCCGCGCAGCATCATTGCTATTATCTTCTAAAATGCCAACTTCACTGCAACAGCAAGTGGAGCAGCCGCACATGCTGTCTCAGCAGAGCAAGCTGCCGCGTCTTCCGATACCGCCGCTGAAGCAAACCATCAGCAAGTACCTCGAGTCGATTGTGCCTGTCGCAGACTCTGATCCTAAAGCACTGGCTGAGGCCAACGAGCGAGCGGCAAACTTTGCCAAGGTTGCCGACCGGCTTCAGCAACGGCTCATTAGCTACGAGAAAACTCAGACAAACAGTTGGCTCGAGAAGTGGTGGCTTGAGCTAGCATACCTCTCCTCAAGAGAAGGCCTATGTATTAATTCAAACTACTGGGTTTCGTTTGCCAGCGACCCAAACGCGTACGGACTTGTATCAGCACCCAATACGATTCTTTCAGAGAATCCAGACTATCCCAAGGGCCGTATCTGGGACAGTGGTACCTACAGCGAGTTCCAGCTGCGTCGTGCTGTCAAGTATATTCAGAAAACGCTTGACTACAAGGAGCGGATTTACGAAGGTCGCATACCAATTAGTATGACCAAGGCTGGCCCTCTATGCATGCACCAGTATAGTTGCATATTTGGAATGACACGCATCCCTCGCCCTGGCTGCGACGAGCTGCGTCAGGACAGCAAGACACTGGAGTCGCGCACTGTCATTGTGATTGCAGACGACCAGATCTACAACGTTGAGGTCTACGATAGTGCCGGCCACCGAAAGCCTGACGGCGATCTTGAAGACGAGCTGCGGGCCATCACAGCCGATGTTGCTGAGCGTCGCCGTATTGGAGAGCTGGACCCAGCAATTACAGTGCTGACAGCTGGACATCGCGACCGGTGGGCCACCGCATACGAGCGGCTGGAAAAGCAGCCGGCCAATCATGCAACACTGGTGGCCATCCAAGAGTCGTTGTTTGCCGTGTCGCTTGACACTACATATAGCGACCCACCAGAGTTGATCAACGCGCATCAGCAGGCCATGAAGTGCCATGGTACACGTCCAGGCCACAACAGATGGTACGACAAGTGTGCGACATTCATCTTTGACTGCAATGGTGTCTCTGGCTACCTTGGCGAGCACTCGCCGTGCGACGCGCTGATTCCCGCATATATGATTGAGCACGTATCTGAAGCTGCGGGACAGGAGCATATCGATCCTCAGGCTGTCAGCGTGCGCACGCACAACTACTGTGCACAGGTTAACCGGCTGAGGTTTGTTGATGTGGATTCTACTGTACGTGAGCTCATAGAAGAGACGGAGAAGGAAGTCGAGCTGGCGGCTCATAGCAGCGTTAGTCGGCAGATCAGGTTCGAGAACTATGGATCCGACTGGATCAAGCAGGTAGCAAAGGTCAGCCCTGACGCCTACGCCCAGCTTGCCCTGCAGCTGACGTACTACCGCACACACGGCACATTTGCATCTGTGTACGAGACAACCATCACATGTCAGTTTTTGCACGGACGAACCGAGACTGTGCGCTCTTTGACTGCGGAATCGGCAGATTTTATGCGCATCATGTGTGACCGCGCATCCAGCTCCATCGACAAGTACGAAGCCCTGGTTCGCGCCTCCAAGAAGCACCAGATGCTGCTGAGAGACGCATCTATGGGCAACGGAATTGACAGGCATATTTTCGGTCTCCGCATGGCCTACCACCGCCTTGACCCGCTTCCCACAGAGCTGCCGCTATCTGAGCAGGAGAAGGAGGACATCGAGAGCTTTTTCAATGACCCGATTCTCGCCAAGTCGACAAATTTCCAGTTATCGACATCAGGGCTTTTCCCGGCATACCACCTGACGCATACAGGCTTTGGATGCGTGGCTGCCGAGCGCGGGTACGGAGTCAACTACATCATTGAGCCCAAACGCATCAAGTTTGGAACCGAAGGCAAGACAATGCAGGCCGGAAACGGAACTGATGTTGAGCAATTTGAGGCGACTCTGCGCCAGACCCTGGTTGAGCTCAAGCTGGTTTGCGAGCAGTCAAACCAGATTCCTGCGGGTAATACTGGCTAACCGTAAACAAGTATATTTTCAGTCTTGTCTTACCTACCAGCTTTATAAGGTATTTCTCAAATAATGATATATTCGACGGTGTCTATTTAAATTATTCAAGTGACGTGTGTGCTGTTTGTCTGTGCATTGCAAGTGGGTAGTGAAATAGGCTCTGACAGCCAACGGGGGGAAAAAGTGGACTCAACGGAGCCATCTGTAGGTTAGGCGCAAGGTGTTTAGCCTTTCGAGACCAGATCACCCAGCAACAACCAGTGTGAGAGTAACAGAGCTTTGTCGACGTAATGACCAACTGAGATGTTCACTTGTTTCCACACTATCGAGAGTGTTTCCTGTTTTTTTTTTGCGCAGACAAGCACGGCACACGTTAGATATAGTGGCATGTTTGTAGGTTTCATTGAGGCAATGGATAATGTACTGGTATCCATATAAAGCATGTTTAATAGGGGTTTCACCATACAATATCTACCACACACAGAAAAAAAACGACAACAGCAACAACAACAGACACACTGGTGTTGTCTACGTGGCGCTGACAAACAAGGTCTTTGACTTGACATACACCTGCCCAGTCAACGCGTCCGCCATATACCCCGATACAACCGTCTTCCGGCCCTCCATGCTAGTAATCCACGCATCCACGACCACACAGCAGTCTGCAAGAACCGGGGCTAAATACTCGAGCTGAATATTTGCCGTAAAAGTAAACTTCTTGGGCATATTCGAGTAGATAAGACATATCGCAAGGTGGTCGATTACAGTCGTCAAGACACCCGGGTGAATAGTAGGCAGTCCGCCAGAAACACCATCCGCCACCCCGCTCATGCCAAGTCCAGACCCCATGTACTGCACAATGGTGACACCTGGTGCGCGCAGACTAGCGTGGCCTTGTTTAATAGAGCTGGAGATGCAGGACTCGAATATGGCATGGTTGAGGTGTTCGGGCGTGCACCCAGGCTTCCATGGAAATACCAAGGGTACGAGAGGCAGATCGTTGGACCCGGAGTAGGCGTCGTAGAGTATGGTGTCCAGAGTCAAGTGCGCCCACTGGCTTTCAACCGGCCAGAAAAACTCCTTGCAAACGACGCTTTCCTGCTCAATAAGCGACTGCACAAGTGGGATGTTTGATATTTTCTGCAGCAGCGGCTGTGCCTCTGCAATGTGCCGAGCGGAATGGTAGTGTGGCCATTCGACGTTGAGACTGGGGGCGTTGGCCAGGGGCGCTGGCTGCTCCGGCTGGCTGTTATGTTGCTCAGTGATGGGAGCATCGCGGTATGCGTCTTGCTTTGCTGCTACTGCCTGTGCGGAGCCGGAGGCGGATCTTCGGGCTGCAAAACCTGACCCGGCCGGCAACCTGGGGCGGCTGATGGCTGGTATTTTGCGGGCAACGGCCGGTGCTGTCTTTGCGAGATTAAGACAAAGGTTTCCTAGGCGTTGCATCGTTAGACTGAGGTCTGTATTATATTCAAAATGCAAAGTAGCATAAGGTTTAACAAGCACTGTTGCAGGCGATAGAAACCGCAACAAGATGGCTTCTTTTTTCTTTTTAGCCACAGCACAAATCAAGCTCCAACAACAAAAAAAAAACAACCATGCGTCTTCGATGCAAATATACAACCAAAGTTGTGGAATGCAGAAAACTCATCTAGGCCAATCTCTGCATGCGACGGTGGCAATCGTCGAAATAGTATATGCAGTGTCTCATTTGTTTATTGCAATGTCCGAGATGGCCTCGAAGAGAAGCTTATCGTTGAGGCTGTAAAGATGCACAGCAGCCTTGACCGAGCAGCCCCTCGTCTGATCCCCGGCGTACAGCCACGCGTGGACCTTGACAAACGTGCCAGCCCGAACAGGTCTGCGGAAATCCACGTTGAGCGAAACAGGCGTAATCCCGGCCCCAGGCGCATTGAGTGCAGCAACGAGGGACATGGATGAATGCGCGATAGTCGAGGACATCCCGCCGTGGACCACGCCCGGGTGGCCGCAGAGGTTCTCATCAACGTAGTCCACCAGCGTCAGCATCGGGGTTGCAAACAGCCTGCCGTTTGGCATGCGCTCGGCGGGAATGTTTTTGCTGGCTTTCAGCGGCTCGCTGAAATCGGCCGACGGGCTCCATGCAAAGGCCAGGGGGTGGACCTTGCTGACCGCCGGGTAGCCGAAGTGGCTGTTGCAGCTGCGGGCACCGCTAAGGGCGCCTATAGGGTCGAATGCGGTGCAGCTGTGGCTTGCTTCGAGCGCCTTGACGGCGGAGAGCGCCGAGCGGTCGCGGATTATGTCGGCGGCACTGCGAGTGTACAGATCGGCGAACAGGCGCCGGGTCAGAACAAGCGTGCTGAGCACGGCTGGGTTCCGTAGAACAGACGGCGGCAGAAAGGACATTTGTCGGAGGCGAAAAAAAAAGATACACGGCACGGTGTTAGTGGAAGTGGAAATGAAGGTCAAAGGTAGGCCTTGTTTGCTTGCTTCTTTCCCAATTCCAGCCAAGGAACATGTCTTGGCCTCCTTTTAGATGCGGTGGATTGAATCTGTTTCGCCCATGCACTAGGCACTGCCTATTTACCGGTTCGCAGATGTTATCCATGTATCGCGGGAGGGAGGGAGGATCAATGATCCAGATCACATGACTGGCAAAACTTTGGAGCGCAAAATCCAAGGCAATGGAGACTCAACTAACTATTTACACACCACTTTTCTCTCTCTTTTTTTTTCTTTTCCTTCATGCACATTTTTCACACATTTTCATTTATAGACAGAATCATTAGAAAATTTACACACACAGACACGCAATGCATTATGCAGCAAGCAGGGGCCGCGGCAGTGGCAGTGGCGGCAGCAGCGGAGGGCAGCAGCGACAAGGCGCCGAGCCCGTGTCCCCCGAGGCCGACGAGCTGCCTACGTACGAGGAGACAGTATCGTTTCGCAAACGCTACGCCCTGCGGTACCCGCAGCTACTCAGTCGCACAGTGCATGCGGTGGACAGCGACCTGGGCCGCGCAGTCTACGCCAAGCGCATGCACGGTCTGTCAACCAACCGGAGCACGTACTATGCCTTACCTGGCGGCGGCGGCGACGGCGGCGGCGGTGGTGGTGCAGCTATGGACGAGCGGGTTATCTGGAGGTGCCAGAGGCGGCGGCAGGGGTTTGAGCTGGTGTTTACGAGGGAGCGGGAGGAGGATGGGGAGCGGGAGGAAAGAGAGAGGCAGGCGTGTGTCGAAGAAGAGGCGGAGGCGGAGGCGGAGACGGAGATTGCAGAAGAGGAGGTCGATGAGCTGGTGGACGTGGGTGCGGTCGACGACATCATCGGGACAACGCAGGCGCTGCTGGACACCAAGCCGGGCGACACCGCCCCTCCCGACATCCCGCCTCCGCCTCCGCCTCCGCCGGCACGCCAGCCGCCACCGCCGGCATACGCCGAGAGCGAAGCCCACCCCTCCGGCCCGACCTCCGAAACCGTCGTGCTCATATCCCCCGTACCCACGCCCTTCACGTACGACTTTGAGCTGCGCAGCCACGGGCGCAACGGGCGCCTGCGGTGGACACTGCAGCGGCAGCAGCAGCAGCAGCAGAGGCTGGGCGGGGCGGCGAAGCGTGGCACGGTGGAGTTCTGCTGCATCGAGCGCGCCAGCGGCCGCGTGCTGGCCGAGATCGTGGCTGCGGAGGACTCGGCCGTAGGGGCGGCGGCGGCTTCCCTGGGCACGCTGGTGCTGCATGGGCGCGACTTGCCCAGGGGCGTGCATGAGTTTCTGGTGGTCTCGGCTATTGCCGTGGCCGAGGAGTATCCGGTGCGGCAGGTGGCGATGCTCAACTAGAGCGGCGGTTGTCTGAGGCAGCGTCCGCTTTCCGTTCCGTTTCGTGCATTGAATAGATATAGCAAGCTCACATCTTCAATTGATAAAAAGAGACTCTAATAACAACCCAGCTTAGGTCAGCGCCCGCCGCAGGTCCTCGAACTTCTTGGCCAGCACGTCCTTCTGGTTCTCGCTCTCGGCGTACAGCAGCTTGATCTGGATCAGCGCCGACTCCATGTCCTGCAGGCTGTCCTCGAGCTGCTGGTTCTTGATGGCCAGCTGCACGTTCTTCTGCGCCAGCGCGTCGTCGGCAGCAGGCGGCTGCGACGGCACCGCAGCGGCGGCAGCAGTAGTATCAAGGCGGTCCTCGAGGTCGGCAACCAGCTTCTGCAGCCGCATGTTCTCGGCGCGCTGGCGCTGTGCATCCTCGTGCAGCTGGCGGGCCGCCTGCTGCTGCTGGCGCGCCTCGCCGCGCAGCGCCTCGTTATCAGCCTTGAGCCTTGCCATCTCGTCCTCCTCGTCAAGCTTGCGCGCCAGCTCGTCGATGTACCGGCGGCGCAGGCGCTCGAGCACGCGCGGCGTCACGGCCGTGACCTGGTTGGCGTCGCGCACCAGCATGTCGGGCGCGGCGTGCGCGTAGAAGGCGAACAGCGGGCCGTCGTTGAGGTACTGCAGGATGCCCTCGAACTGCAGGCTGAGCAGGCGTGTCTGCGAGCGCCGCAGCACGGCAATGGCCACGCGCAGCAGGGCGTCCAGGCCCTCGGCGAACACCGTGTCGAACAGGCGGAAGGTCAGCTCCATCGGAAGGCGGTAGGCGAACATGGTCATCAGCCACTGCGACACGTACATGGTCGGCTCGACGCCCTGCTGCTCGAAGTGGCGCGCCAGCCGCGGCAGCGTGTCGCGCAGCACGTGCTCGAACTGGAACAGCCGCAGCCGCAGGTCGTCCATGGCCGGCAGGAAGTGGCCGCGCAGGCCGTACGTGAACATCAGCCGCGCCAGCACGGCGAAGGCCTCGCCGTCGGGCATGTTGAGCAGCAGCGGGCCCACCACGAAGGCCAGGCCCTGGCAGTAGCCCACCTCGGCGTCGTACAGCGCGTACGCGCGCAGCACGGCGTACAGGCCCTCCTGGCCGGCGCCGCCGGCGTCGCGGAAGTAGTCGAGCCGCGGGAACGTGCGCGCCAGGTCGTGGCGGATCTGCTTGTCCGTGCGCACGGCCGCGTCGTCGGCCGCGTCGACCGGCTGCGCCGCCAGCCGCGCAAACGCCGCGCCCAGCGCCGGGTCGCTGCGCGCGCCGCTCATCAGCTGCCACACCGTGCCGCGGATGGCCTTGGGGATGCCGCCGTGCACCGACCGCGCCAGCTTGCGCGGCTCGCTCTTGGCCACGCGCTCGTAGTCGTTCAGCAGGCTGCCCCAGAAGTCCCAGTCGGCGCCGTCGTCGGCGCCGTCCGCCGCGTCCGCGTCCGCGTCCGCGTCCGCCGCCGCGTGCGCAAACACGCGCGCCTTGTTGTCCTGCAGGATCTGCTGGTTCTGCGCCTCGAGCTGGTGCAGCAGCACGTCCATCGCCGGGTCGCCGCCGGCCGCCGCCTCGGACTGGCTCGGCCGCATGCCCGGGAACGCAATCGTGCCGCTGCCGTCGCTGTCGCCGCCGCCGCCGCTGCTGCTGCTCGACGCCGGCTGCGCCTGCGCCTGCGCCGTGCTGGTGCGGCCGAAGAACGACGACACGGCTGCAAAGATGCCGCTCTGCGCCGTCGCCGGCGAGCTGGCCGACTGCGACGTGGCGCGCTGCCGCTCGGGCACCGTGGCCAGCGGCGGCCCGCTCTGAGCCGAGCCGGCCGCCGACCCCGTCGAGTCGCGGGCCGCCGGCGCGGCTGCTGCTGCCGCCGCCGCGCCCGCGCCGATGCCCAGCGACGCCGACAGCGACCGGTAGATCGAGCGCGCCGGCGGGCCGTCGGGCCTGGGCAGCGGCTTGTCGACCGCGGCCGGCGGCCACGCCACCGCGGCCTCGCTGCCGCCGCCGCCGCCGCCCAGGTCGACGTCGGTCAGCGGCAGGTCGTCGTCGCTGTCCTTCGCAGCTGGCCGCGGCGGCGGCGGCGGCGGCGCCGGCCGGGCCTGCTCGGCGGCCTCCTTGCGCTGGCGCGCCTCGGCCTCCTCCTTCTCGCGCGCCTCGCGCTTGCGGCGCTGCACCTCCTTGAGCCACTCGGGCGCCTGCGGCTCCTCGCGGATGACGCCGACCGCGCTGCCGATGCGCTCGCTGATGCTCTGCAGCGCCGACTTGGCCGACGCGCGCACGTCGACGGCCGTCTCCTGCGTCTGCACCGAGTCGGCCTGCGACAGCGACGACGCCTCCGAGCTCGGCCGCAGCCGGATCGCAGCCACGCCGGCGTCGCCCGCCGCGCCGTGCGCGTGCTGCGCGTCGGCCATCGACGTGCGCTTGATCGCGCGGCTGCTGATCGTGATCTCGCCGGAGGCGTCCGGCGTCAGCACGTCCGCCTGGCTCTCGCCCGACAGCCGCGGCGGGCTGCTGGTGCTGCTGGGCCCGCCGCTCATGCCGACCGGCGGCACAAACGACGTCAGCATGATCGACCGCCGGTTCTTGCCCTTGTTGCCGCCGGGCCCCGGCGACGACAGCGAGGGGCGCCTGCGCCCGCCGCCGCCGCCGCCGCCGCCGCTGCACGTGCCGCCGCCGCGCCCTCCGCCAGCGCCTCGTACGCGGCTGCCGCGCCGGCCGCCGCCGCCCACACGGTCTGCGCGAACGCCGAGTCGGGCGCGCGCCGCC